>JADBJO010025173.1:0-24127 GCA_016801955.1 Conus betulinus
CAAAATGTATCTAAAACTTGTATCAGAAAAAAAATGGACAATTATAAACACATGTTAGAATTACATACATATTATGCATAGTACGGACTTTTATGAGAACAATTGCTCAAGACTAACAAAGAGCACAAGAGATGAGCATGTGAATCAAGACAATCATGTTTTTCTATTAGCCTCATCAACAAACATGGGCCATCTCGTCTGAGCTGTCACTCGTACATATGTGCAGTGAATACAGACTATATGCATATATATATATATATATATATATATATATATATATATATATATATATATATATATATATTGAATTATAAACAAAGCTTGCTCTTATGTCTTAGATTGTAGAAATAGAGGGGTGATAAGCCTTCATATCTGCAGTGGTAGATGATTCTGCCTAACTGACAGTATGTGCTTGAGTGGGTGAATGGGGAATAAAAAATGCTTCTCAAAATGACCTTCAGCAAGCTTATAGTCTTCAAAGCGGGAGACAGTCTCCAATGGGGAGGAAGCTCACTAACATATAACTCCTGGTCAGATACCGGTATTTCGAAACCTGATTGTTTTCTCCTCAGTGACCGCGGAAAGTGGTAGTTTTGACTCGTCTGCCTTTTCGGTTTTTAAGAAGAATGCTATACCAGAAAAAGGCTGGTGTGCAATACCATAGTATGTTTGTTGAGTTTCAAAAAAACCAACCAAAGGTGCCACCTAAGAAGCAAAAGAAAACCATGAAAGAGCAAAACAAGCTACATTTTCTTGTGAAAAGTAGATAAGAGAGAGCAGTGGTTTCTAAAAAGGCATACGGATGCACACATTGTCACAATTGTGACATTTTGTGTAAATTTGTGCAAATTGTGAATAACTGCACAAAATGTCACTATGACATTTTGTGCAATGGTGACATTTTGTGCGGTAACAGTAACCTTACGCTTCCTGTGAGCCTCTGTTTTCTTGTACTGATATGAAGCAGCACCTCTGCTGATGCCACTTCGTCAGGTGGGGCAGTCTATATGATATTCTGCCATACCATCCAGTGACGTAGAGATTCAGAACAGGTGAATGATAGACCTGCTCCGGAAATAACAGGGAAAAAATAGCACCTTTTTCCATCGTACATACTATTATTACTATTATTATTATTATTATTATTATTATTATTATTATTATCATTATTATTATTATTATTGTTATTATTATTACTATCATCATTGTGTTATTACCATGATGATGGATACTTATATCTATCCTCGGCTTGAGACCAAGCTCTAGGTGCTTTACAATCCACACACGTTTGCACAATGGGCTGCCTACCTGGGTAGTGCCGACTCAAGAGCTGGCGCTTCATTCAATCGTTTCCTATGTCATCCAGACAATATCGTTCAATGTCGTTCATTCAATTTCTTTTATTTCCTTTATTCTTTCCATTTCATGCACAGGGTGCATGCTATTTATAACGTGCCATCCATACCAACGGCGAAACTGACCTCTTTCGAAAGTGGGTGATGGGACTTTACGTGTGTGCAAGATGATATGCGTGCGTTCACACACGGAACCTCGGTTTATAGTCTCATTGGAAGGACGGTATGGGAAGTACAGTCAGAAGCATTGTTAACTCCGAGGTAAACAAAACACAAACAAACAAACAAAAAAACTGTACCGAAACGGCCCGGCGGAGATTCGAACCCGCAGCCCCAGGATCACCAAGATTACGAGTCTAGCACTCTACCACTGAGCTATTCCGGCCCCCGGGCACTAGTGTGTCTGCGGGCACTGAAGATAAGGAGGAGGTAACCCTGAGCTGGAGGTACCTCTGCTGTCTTGTTTCTAACAGAAACAGCATGTCGGCTGATACTGCTTCGCCAGTGGGGGCGGTCTATGATCATTCTGCCAATCCGTCCAGTGACGTATAGGTTCAGGTGAATGATAGACCTGCTTCGCAGGAAAACATGGAGAAAATCCCCCCCCCCCCCCCCCATCACCCCCCTCCTCCCCTGTAAACTAGATCACGTTGAAATGTGCATTGAAATGTTCCAAAAAGACATTACAAACACCAAACATATTGCAAAACGTCTGTCAGCTGTATCACGTTTGAACACACATTAAAACACCTAGAATACTGGAACTGATGTTGATGTTGTTGTTGTTGTAGTTGTTGTTGCTTTGTTGTTATTCTTTTCTGCATCAGGTTCACGAACGTGTTGTACAAGCCATACATCTTTCAGCAGCACTTATCAGTCCTTACTTTACAAGCCAGAGCTACTTCAAACACGACCCACACATTTATGAACACGTTCTTAGGCATGCTTTCATTGAGATCTTGACAAAATTCTGAAAACGTCGCACAAAAGTTCTAATAAACCTATGAACATGGTCTTAATCAAATTCCAACGAAGACTTGTATACAAGCTTCTGTATATTTCCAATAGATTTTTTTTCCGTACTAAATCAGACCATTTGACACTTATTTTCTCATGGTTTCGATATGTGTTTCTTCTGTGGTCCGTTTTCGTATCTTTTGCTGGTTTCTGAGAGACTCAGTTACCTTATGTTTGTGTAGCAGCAACATGTTACAAAATGAAAAGTACCCGAACAACAGCTACAACCCTCGTTGCTTTGAACCTTACAGAATATCAATAGTTAGTTGCTGTTGGGTTAGACGGGGTGGGACGGGTGGTCAGACTGGTCAGTGTCAGACTGGTAGAACTGTCAGATCTTACAGGAATAGCTGTAGCTGTCTCGTTTGTTCCGTTCCTTCTTTGTGTCATTTTGCTAACCTTCTCTCAACTAGTCATACCAGGGCTCCTAGTGGTCATCCTTTGATGGTCTGAGCTCTGGGCTCTGCTGGCTCACCTGACTCTTGAGGCAGTCCATTTTCTACATAGTTGGGTGAGAAACAAATCCTATGTCCTAACAGCTTCCAGCTTGTTGGCTCGACAGTTGAGGATAGCACTTCTTTGGGTCCAACTCGCACCCTTTGAGTGTATCTTTTTCTTCTTTTAGCAGCCCATTGTCCACATCGGCAGCGAACTGTCAGAGGTAAGTGTGATGGGGAACAACATTGTGAAATGCGGAGTCCATCCCTTTCCTCTCCCACTTTGACCAACTCTAAACTGAATCGGGGGAAGCGTTTTCAGACCGCACAAATCCGTTTCCACGAGTGTTCGATCTCGAGACCGTTAACTTCGGAAGCCATCGCACCGGCCACTTTAACCATGGAACCCACTTCGTTTCCACATGATTAGATTTGAATGATCCAAATTCATGAACTTTATGAATAATGGCGTTACCTCCATACAAAGCGATATGAGATGTCACGAACAAGCCTTCTTAGAGCCTTTGAAACACCTGGCCTAGGTAAAATCATATGCAGACTTTTCTTCTGAGCCAGCTGAAGCGAATCGATTGACAAATTTAGTGTATAACCTCTACACTGTTTGATACGCACTTGCGATGATGCGCAGCCCAAGCTGGATTCACACCTAATGTCCTGATCGTTTCTTCACACCGTAAACGTTGAGCGTATTTGATTGTTAGTTCAGTACCTAGATATTGCTTAGTTCCACCACACACAAGTAGGGAGTATCATCATCTCTCTCTTTTTCATTGATCAAAGCTAGGGAACCTAACTGTTAAAAAAAAAAAGAAAAAAAAACGTTTAGCTACCCGGTTTCTTACAGAAATTCGTAACAGGTCATACTTTTTAAAAGTAATGTTTGTGTTCCCTTAGAATTTTGAACTTACATTCCAGAGAATTAAATCTTTTCTTTATCCTTTCTTACGTAAAGTATTAAAGGCCATATTTTCAAAACAATTTCAAGATCGCTTTAATTTAAATTCTTTTCACTGTATGTTGGTTAGAGACCGTGCCGATTACATCATCATCATCATAAACTTCTTATCTCTGTCTCTGCCTCTGTCTGTCTGTTTGTCTGTTTGTCTGTCTGTCTGTCTGTCTGTCTGTCTGTCTCTGTCTCTGTCTCTGTCTCTCTCTCTCTCTCTCTCTCTCTCTGTCTCTCTCTCTCTCTCTCTCTCTCTGGCTTTGTCTCTGTCGGTCTGTCTGTCATCTCTCTCTCTCTCTCTCTCTCTCTCTCTCTCTCTCTCTCTCTCTCTCTCTCTCTCTCTCTCTCTCTCTCTCTCTCTCAGGCTCTGAAGCTATATGCAGTCACCAAGACCTACGTCTTACTATTGTGCAATAATATTGTGAAATAAATCTGTCATATGCATGATTTACGACCACGCCTTTCGAACAAAACAAAAGTTGCACAAACAATCTCTGAAGGTGTACACGAGCATGTGCGTGTACACAGATGCACACACACACACACACACACACACACACACACACACACACACACACACACACACGCACGCACGCACGCACTCACGCACGCACGCACACACACGTGGTATTGATATTTACCATAGGGGTTCCCTTCCCTTCCACCTCCTCTCTCTCTCTCTCTCTCTCTCTCTCTCTCTCTCTCTCTCTCTCTCTCTCTCTCTCTCTCTCTCTCCACACGCGCCTACGGTTCCTTGTCATCAATTTATATAGCCTTGCTACTATGTATATCTCGGCATTGGTTACCCACTGTCTCCATCTAATGTAACGGTGTTGCGTGGTAAAAGCTGTCAGTATGTGCAATAACAGTGGTGCGATATAGCAAACCTGTCACCCCCTTCTAGTAAAGCTTCAAATGCGATATTCGAGTAACAACGTCTTCAGATTAGATTGTCTGATCCCATGACCATTACCAACACAGATATCTCCCAGAGCATCTATTTAAGTAAGGTCTTTGTTAACCAATGTCATCATATGAGATGTTAAATGTATTGTCATAAAGTAAATGAATTGAAAACGAAGTGAACTTTCATGTTGAGGAATACAGGTGGAGATTTTGAAAAAAAAAGAGAATTTCTGGATTGTGTCTTCGCTACATCGATGACCACTCACTGGTCGCTCGGAAAACACCACGTTTTCTCTCTTTCAACCCATAAATATTTGTCCATCTGTACTTGACTCAAGTCATGAGACCATGTAACCTCCTGTCTGGCAATCCTGGTCTGCCATACAGATCGGTAACACACCTGTCCTACAAACGGCGAGCTTCTCTCGCCCATCACGTGCCTCAGCGTCCAGTCAACAAGAGGAAAAGTTAGGAATTTAAGCAATATGGTCTAACGTTGTGGCCATGTTTTTTCCACGGTTCAAAATCTCTCTCTCCTCAAAATGCCCACCTGTACTTCTCAACATGAAAATTCACTTAGGTTTCAAACACATTCCATTCATAACAATACGCACAACATCTCTTGTGATATCAAGCAGCTTGGTTCAACTTCTAACAGATACACTCCATACTATCTGATTTGATCCATTGATTTTAAGTAGTGGATAAATCTACTCATAGCATACCTGTGTGGCGCATTTCGAGTGCTTTCCACACGACTGGTATGCCACTTACTGCCCACCCCGAGTGCAGTGACGCAAAACTGTTCACCTCCATACAACTTGATAGTTGACTGTTTGAGTCAAGAGTCAAAGCTGACCAATCAGCTCATTCTCAGTTTACATTGTTTTAGTTGAAGAGTTAATCTTATAGTTGGTAACATTTTCAACCTCCATTTCCTTTTTTTTATCCCTAAGAGCTTGACAGGAATGCCTGATGCCATACACATGGAGGATGAAAGGGGATTCTGGCGCTGAAATGCTGGACCAGGCTTAGGTTTAAAACAACGACAACAACAACAACAACAAAACACAACCAAACAAGAAATACTACGCACATCTGAAATCGGAAAGAATCGCTGGCCGAAATCGGCGAGAACGGCGAGAATACCTTTAATATCACACGCTCTGAAGGCACCGTCTCTACCCCCCACCCCCACCCCCCACCCCCACCCGTTCTACCCATTCTGACCACAGTAGCCATACACAACACACCACAGTGCAAGTCGAATGCAGTCCAACCGAAAGTACACAGTACAACGCGTCGACAGAACGCGCAACCATAAATAGCACAACACAACACAACGCAACATTACGCAACATGACTGAACTAAGTGTTGCACAACACAACTCAATACATTGTAACCTGCCGATTTGTAAGCAGCACCGATTTGTAAGCAGCGCCGATTTGTAAGCGCTTACAAATCGGCGCACTTTGCATGACTTGTAAAACCGCCGAATCGGCGGTTAAGCCCCCGCTGTTTTGTAAAGCGCTTTACAAAACGGCGGGCGCTTTATATCCTGCTTCTTTGGATTAAAACGATAGACTATTATTACGCTTTCAGTGATTATTCCCGCAATTTTGCTGACTTTCTATTTTGCTCATCAAGATGGCGGACTGACACACACGTCGTTTTGAGGAGCACTCTAATGAAGAAAAGAGACAAGTCTGCCTAACTTATTTTACTGGGGGGGGGGGGGGGGGGGGGAGGTCTTTCTCTCTCTCTTTCTCTCTCTCTCTGTCTCTCACTCTGTTTCTCTGTCCGTTCTCTCTGTCTGTCTGTCTGTCTGTCTGTCTGTCTGCCTGTCTGTCTGTCTGTCTGTGCATTTTTTTTCTAGACTCTACTGAAGACAATGTGCAGCAATTTTAAAACGATATTTTGCAGGTGAGGATCATTAACTTGCCCAAGTATTCAACATGTTTAGACATGAAAATACGTTACTTATCACATTTATGTTCAGTGGTCTGGAATTCGTCCATTACAACTTGTAAAATTTAAAACAAATTATGCTCGTTACAAGTGCAGTTTATGTATCAAAATGGGCAACTATCCTACTGCAGCCATAAAAGATAACGAAGATGCGTTATTTAGATTTAACTTTGCTTTGATGCACACAATTCCAATAGGGAGGAAGCGTATGATTTTTTTGTTTGTTTGTTTTGTTTCTTTTTCATCTGTCCACCTCTAGATTTTGATTAAACATGCAAATGGCAGTTGTTGTTGTTTGTTTGTTTGTTTGTTTTACAAATAACTTTCAGCATCCACGAATAATTTTCCTGCATTGTCTTTTTATTGATTGTGTCTGGCAATCATATCTATTCTTTAAGTGAAATATTCTGGTGAAAGTAGGAAAACTGCACACTAGTTTTAACTTTTCCCTATTCTCTTGCACTAGTCTCTTCACGCAATATAAAGCTGAGTTACGATTTTGTTTTCATTTGAAAGTGAAATTTGTGTTTATATTATCGACTGTAAAATGTGCTCCAAAATTCCGTTTAAAAACAAGCAGTTCTAGTTCACTTTGTCATTCATGTAACGTTTACAGAAATAAAAAAAAAATATGAATAAAACACATGTCAACAATGTCCTCTGCTTTCGACTTCGAAATTTGATTGTATGGGCGAGTCAGGGCAAACGAAATAGACTGTTTACTACCCCCACCCCCACCCCCAACACACACATATACACAGGCTTACATACACAAACTGATATTCATACACATATACTCACACACATACACACACACACACACACACACACACACACACACACACACACACACACACACACACACACACACACACACACACATACACGCACACACACACACACACACACACACACACACACACACACACACACACACACACACACACACACACACACTGCATTTCAGTCCACCGTTTTGATGAAATAGAAGTCATCAAAATTGCAGGAATAATCACTGAAAACGTAATAACAGTTTATCGTTTTAATCCAAGAAACAGGATATAAAGCGCCCGTCGTTTTGAAAAGCGCTTTACAAACGGCGGGGGCTTAACCCGCCGATTTGTAAAGCTAAGCAGCGCTTACGAATCGGCCGGGCCTAGCCCGCCGATTTGTAAGCGCTCTACAAATCGGCGCTGCTTACAAATTGGCGGTTTTACGAGTCATGCAATGTGCGCCGATTTGTAAGCGCTTACAAATCAGCGCTGCTTACAAATCGGCGGGTCACATACAGCATTACACAAGACACCATGACACGATGCATGACAACGTAACACAACACAAAATAACACATTACACACCTTTGCAGTCTACAACAAATGTAACACACGACAGGTCACGAAACCAAACAATTCAAATACTCTTTGCTTATCTGTCTGTCTATCTGCCTGCCTGCCTGCCTACCTGTCTGTCTGT
This sequence comes from Conus betulinus, assembly GCA_016801955.1. NCBI lineage: Eukaryota > Metazoa > Mollusca > Gastropoda > Neogastropoda > Conidae > Conus > Conus betulinus. The sequence goes on from JADBJO010025173.1 coordinate 8,125, forward strand.
CTGTCTGTCTGTCTGTCTGTGTCTGTCTGTCTGTCTGTCTGTCTGTCTGTTTGTCTGTCTCGCTCTGTCACCGACTGTGTTGTGTCTTCTGTCTCGTCTGTCTGTCTGCCTGCCTGTCTGTCTGTTCATCTGTCTGTCTCTCTCTCTCTCTCTCTCTCTCTCTCTCTCTCTCTCTCTCTCTCTCTCTCTCTCTCTCTCTCTCTCTCTCTCTCTCTCTCTCTTTTCCTCCTTCTTCGGCATGCTGTAACAGATGCGTTCATATTTCTGAGTTAATGTGTTGACAATCTACCATCAATGCAGAGGCATGTATGTCATCAATCCTCTGCAAATGTTATGGCAGGCAAGGCAGTCCCATCCATCAGTTAAGACACGAAAACAGACCCTGACACGACAACGGAGTCAAATCCTCTACCTACATGTTTTAGAATAATGAATAACTCAACCCATCTGAACATAGAACAGTGGTCCGCTCTGTACAGACCCTACGGAAAAATCGCCGCCCGGATCATGGACATAGGGCAGCCGACTGGAATATTGTTCGGAATATTCGGAAATCTTATGATTATTCTGATCATGCTTCGTCTTCCGGCATCCACTTCCAGTGTTTTCTTTCAAGTTCTGGCCTGGTCTGACCTGCTCATTTTGATAATGCAGCCCTTCAACAGTTTCCTCTTTTTGCAATTCAATGTGCCGCAGTTTCGCGAACTCGGTTCCTGGCAGTGTAAAACGCAAAAGCTGGTGTATTACACGACACAGACTTTATCCCCATGGATGCTGGTGGCACTCACCATGCTGAGAGCAGCTTCTGTGGTGTGGCCACTTCGTGTCAATGCTGTGTGGACGAAGCGAATGTCGAGAGTTACCGCTGGTTTGGTGACTGTTGTTATCACTCTGATTCACTGTCACGTCCTCTATGGATTCGACATAGGATCCTGTTTCGCAATATGCTGTCATGGGTACCTATCGCGAACGTACAAATGGTTTTTTGAGACCATCTGGCCGTGGATAGGTTTAATTGAGAATTGTTTTCTCCCCTTCGTATTGTTAGGGGTCAGCAACTCCGTTCTTGTCTGGTCTCTTTTCCGATCTCTCAGAACAGGGCAAAGTCCCTCCAGTACAGCAAGACGCCCAGGATTCCAGACAACAGAAAGTGACGTCACTGACTGTCACCCTGGTTGTTGTGACGAATCTCTGTTTCTTCCTCCTCACCACGCCAATGCAGGTATTTGTTATCACGGTTCCGTTCGTGAACAGGTCTGACCCCATTCAGCTTGGCCGCTACCATGTGCTGGGAGTTGCCAGTCATGTTCTGTTGTACTCCAACAGCTCCATCAATTTTTACCTTTACTGTTTGACTGGCAGCAAGTTCAGAGCAGCTTTCATACAGAATGTTTTATATTTTCGGGTCATTCTACACAACTTAAAGTCAAGTCTTTGTTCAAGGTTACCCCATCAACGACAAAAGTATCAGTAATAGATAGTCAATTCAGAGTGTCTTTCATGCAGATTTTCGGGTCATTGTACACAACGTAAAGTCGTGTCTTTGTTCAAGGTTGCCCAATCACTATCAGTAATGGCTAGCAAATTCCGAGCAACTTTCATACAGAATATTTCACGTTTTCGGGTCATTTTATACAACTTAGTCATGTCTTTGTTCAAAGTTGCCCGTCAATGACAAGATATCAGTAATGGCTAGTAAATTCAGAACAGCTCTCCTACAGAATAGTTCTTTCCTTTTGGTCATTATACACAAACGTAAAGTCATGTCCCAAAGTTGCCCCATCAATGAGAATAATACTCAGTAATGGCTAGTGAGTTCAGGGCAACTTTCATGCAGAATATTTTCTTATACTCATGTTTGGTTCACTCTACACAACTTAAAGTCATGTCTTTGTTCAAGATTGACCCATCAATGACAATAATATCTGTTATGGTTATCAAGTTCAGAGCAGCTTTCATACGGAAACTGTTATATCATCGGGTCATTCTACACAACTTAAAGTCATGTCTTTGTTCAAGATTGCCCCATCAATGACAAAGATACCAGTAGTGGCCAGTTCTCAAGTTGAACCAGCAATGTACATGGTGAGATCTCCCATCGACAGTGATTTTGAGAATGGCTGTGGCGACATGGTGATGACTGTGGCTAAACACAACTAAAGCAGTCTGCTGAAATGCTTCAGTATTGAGCTCAAAATGGAAACGAACAGGTTGCCTACTTTCTTTTAATAATGCTCAGTTAGAACAGACAGACTTCATGAAACATATTTGAGTGGACAACCGATTGTGCCGCGAAGTGAGGACATTAACTGGAGATTAAATCAGTCAATATAAATAATTAGCGAATACACTCTTGTTCAAACACAGAGAAAGGAATAAATGTCAGATTCAGTGAACAAATAAATAATTGAATAATAGGTAAATGAATACATAATTAGATAAATACATAAATGATTAAGTAGATTGATAGGTAGACAGAGACAGACAGACACATACATAGACATACATACAGAGACAGAGAGAGAGAGAGAGAGAGAGAGAGAGAGAGAGGAGAGAGAGAGAGAGAGGAGGAGAGAGAGAGAGAGAGAGAGAGAGAGAGAGAGATGATTGCAGAGGACGTAAAAGAAAACCTTTGTCTTGGGCCCGGAGTCCAGAGTCATTTACTGTCAAGTCTTCACTGCCTGTGTTTTACCTTGACTTCCCCTTCAGTGCCCTGGGGATCTTCGGCTTTCAGCACACCTTCCAGGAAGAATCGCTTCAGAGCTGACCTTTTCAGCTGGGCCTGGGTTTACTGCACCTGCTTTCCTTTCAGGATCCCTTCCACCTCCTTTCCCTGTTGATTACATTGAAGTGGCTGCCTTGCAGTGTTGGTTGGAGCCTGTCGAAGTCTATGGCCAGTCCTGCCCCTGCCCCCCCCCCCCCCCCCCCCCCTCTCTGCCCTCTTCTTTCTTATCTACACATCTCTATGTCTATAGAAGTTTGTTTGGTTCCCTTCCATAGCGTTTTTATTCAAATTGGCATCTGACCATCTGATGTTGAGTGTAAACAAGAAGCTCTTGTTGATGAATGCTTGAAAATTGTTGGACATGATAGTTTTCCATGTCTGTGGACCATAGAATCAAACGGACTTCTCTCTTCCTCTCAAGCTGTTAACACCTGTCCACGCTTCCTTCAGATTGAAGCGTCATGTACCTACAGGCTTTTTTGTGAAAACTCCTTGTTGATTGGCTGCATAAAGAATAACTGCCTTCAAGGTTCCAAAGATACCACTGATTTCAGGAGCACAGAGGGTTCGTTTTTTCACCTGAACAAGTGCGTTCTTCTGCCAGCTGCCAAAGTGCAATATCTTGGGCCTGTCATAGACGCTGTTATCATCAAAACCACACTCAATATTGCTAGGGCTTACAATATTCAATCTAATTGTGAACAACTACTCGGTGACCACAGCCACACGATCCATTAGGTTTCCTGGAAAAAGAATTGCTACTAATTTTCCATCTGACAGATGTGGACCACTGCATTTAGATAACTCGAGAAACATAAGCTTGAAAAAAGAACAAAAAAAATGATTTGGATCGACTCTTGCAGCTGTCAGAGGAAATGAAGGAGGAGTTCACTTTGCAAGTAGTGGAGAGAATGGCATCTGTGATCCTGAGCCGAATGTAAGCACCGACGCTACGGCAGAGGCCGGTGTGTGTGCATGCTAATATGCAGCCTTGGGTAGAAAATGGTAACCACAAGAAAAAACGTAATGTTGCATTGACTAATCAGAATTAAAACTGTCTTCTTCGCCTCGTGTTGTTTTCGGGGAAATCTGAAAAAAAATTAACAGATGTGGGCTATCAGGGTCATAACAAACAATACCAAAGCAATCAGCAGTATAAATGACATATGGAGAAACCATTCAATGCTTGTAATAACATCATCTTCGCACTTTGGTCACGATGATTCGCTCAGAATGTCTGGGTCAGTGCAGCCCTGGGGAAGCAGAATATCAGTGCTGTCAAGGAGTCCGGGGATCAGGATATGGAGGCAGAGAGGAAAATTGATAAGCAGACATTGCGGTCAGTCTTCAGGCAGCTGGAGGTTTCTCCACAGATTGAACTGTTAGCTCCCAGGCTGAACCGTCAAATATGGCAGCAAGTTTTATATAGGGACAGTTCATTGTTTCGCCACCTGATGGGAACATTTACCATTCTGTGCATCTCCACTGCTCAGTGTCACACGACAGCTGCTACGAAAGGTGCAGAGGGAGTTGAGCAGGGACAGGGCGGAGTCATGGCATTCAACTGGCCGATCCATCGTGACTGGCCGTTATTCATCATCTTCTTTGACAGCCTTTGACGCCTCTTTGGAACTCAAATGCAGACCTCGACTACTTCGTACATCCAGATACCTCAACGCTGTGCATGCCTTCATCCATAGACGCTGGTTAAACATTTTTGTCTGCAATTCTTAACTGTTGTTTTAGTAGGAGATTCAATCGCCCTTAACCTGAATACCTAAAGACCAAAAACCCAGAAGACATACAAACCTTACATCCAGAAATGACCAAAATGTGTTCGTTGAAATGATATTTGAACTTTTTTTTTCTGGACAGAACTATACAATGTAGCTGCTACGTGTTAGTTACAGGTGTGGTGTTTCAGTGTTTCAACGCCTGGAGGATACAGAAGCAATGGGTCAACATCCCTCCATTTGCAGTCTGTTTCAGATGTCTGACTGACAGAAACCAGTTGATCGCCAGATTAACTCTTAGTTGTACTGACATGTTAGAAAACATTGTGAAAGGAATGTTAGCATTTTCAACAAAAGAAGGGGCACACACACACACACACACACACACACACACACACACACACACACACACACACACACACACACACACATTTTCAAATGTACATACCTAATTATATACATATACGCACAAAACACCCACACGCGCGCGCGCACGCACACACACACACACACACACACACACACACACACACACACACACACACGCACACACGCATACGTACACACACACCCACACACCTACCAGCACACACACACGTACACACACACACACACACACACACACACACACACACACACACACACACACACACACACGCACGCACGCACACACACACTAAGATGCATTAGATAAAAGACCCCGTCTATCCCTAAGTGTTATGACACATGGTATACAGATACAGTCTTTGAAACTAAACCTCAGGTAGCGTAATCACTTTGCTCTCTCGCCATAGATACAGACACTTAACAAACGTACTATTGATGACGTGAAAAGTCCTGATCCAACATGTGTGCTAGCATACACAGCTTTATATCCAACAAATCCAAGCTAGAGTTGTTTTAAAATTCATGGAAATGTTTATCAATAACAGCAAAGACTGTCAATGAATACAGGAACTGGGAGAGCACTGATCGCTATGTGCAGAAAACCCCGTGCACCTGTGTGAAAACAGACACCACTTATCGCCGGGTCAAACATGTTATCTGTGGCAGCTACAGACACTACAATTTATTTAGCTTACGGCGCTCGGGCCGCCAGCAGTTTGACAGCTGTAAGCAGGGGTGTACTGACAGACAGCATCCTGCAACTAAGAGGATGGTCCAGTTGGAACGTTTTCACATCCTTCACATTCTACCACATTCTACACATTACTACGGAGCAATATGAACTATATCAAGCTTTTTTTTCCTCTGAGAAGATGGGGAAACTTTTTCTAAATCAGTGTTGGACAAGTTTGTAGAAAAAGAAAAAAATGATTCATGGTTTGGTTCCTTATGAAAGAATCATTAGCATGGAAGTCACGTGTGAGTTCCCACATTAGAATCCCCACAAGAGTACGTCTGAGCAAATCACGGACGAGAAGTACCTGAGGAACGAAACTTACTTGAAAGTTGAAGTCTGATGAAGATGAGGTCAGCAAGTCGGAACAGTTCCATCAGACCCTCCCTTCTCAGTATCTCTCGGTCATTCCACGTACCTAAAATCACAATCACCAACTGACAAAGGAAGTAAGCCTCGGATGGTTAGCGATTCCAATCGCACATTACGAGCATAATTGTAGGCAAAGATAACCTGAACAGAGCACTGCTCTAATCTGCCAACTATCTGTTCGTAATGTAGCAGACATTTTTTTTTTTTTACCAGTGTTTCAAATGACGGTGGTCAGCCCATCAAGTGTTGAAACTTGCTATGTCTGCGGTACTTCATTAACGTTAAACATTGTCTTCGGGAGGGTTTTGGCATTCTAATGACTGACAGCTTTCTTCCACTGCTGGATGACAATGCTGAGCCATTCACTTCTGTAACAGTGGGTATGGTTCGCCATTCACTGGTGTAAAAGGGGGTGCAGGTTTGCCATACACTGCTGTAACAGTGGGTGTGGGTTTGCCATTTGTTGTTTTAGCAGTGAATGTGGGTTTTGCCATTTATTGCTGTAGCAGTGGAAGTGGGTTTGCCATTCACTGAGGTAGTAGTGGGTGTGGATTCGCCATTCATTACTCTAACAGTATATGTGGATTTGCCATTCACGGCTGTAACAGCAGACGTGGGTTTGCCATTTACTGGTGTAACAGCAGATGTGGGTTTGCCATTTATTGCTGTAGCAGCGGATGTGCGTTCACTGTATTGTACAGTCTGAGCCTTCTTTCCCTGAGATCGTCCACAGTCAGCACAGAACCACTCTGGCGGAGAATGTGGCAGATAATCTTCCCTCTGTCAGACATACACCATTCTATGGCCGGAGACAAGGTGAGCGGCCATCGAAAGTACACAAACGACGCGCCGCCATCTTGTGGCAATAGCAGAAGGTTCAGTCTCTCTCCCCGCCATCTTGTAGCAACAACAGAAGGTTCAGTCTCTCTCCCTATCATCTTGTGCCAATAGCAGAAGATTCAGTCTCTCTTGCTGCCTCTTGTGGCGATGGCAGAAGGTTCAGTCTCTCTCCCCGCCATCTTGTGGCAACAGCAGAAGGTTCAGTTTCTCTCGCTGCCATCTTGTAGCAACAACAGAAGGTTCAGTCTCTTTCCCCATCATCTTGTGCCAACAGCAGAAGATTCAGTCTCTCTCGCTGCCTCTTGTGGCGATGGCGGAAGGTTCAGTCTCTTCCAGCCACTCTATTTCAAAAGTGAGCACACATCCACATGATCTGTAAACATGGCCTTTAAAAGTCAACAGAGAAAAAAAAGAGTACATGGATACTTTACATAAAGAAGCAAAGGAACGGCATCTGAACACAATTGTCTGACCTCATCACATCGAAGAACTGGATGAAAATATCAAAATACGAGAGCTCATTAGCTGACGAAGAGAAGGCTGGACGCAGACAGTGGTGCTGATCCAATCCATCGGCTCCAGAGATACAAGCACACAAAAAAAAAATCCCTTTCAGATTGAGAACTTGCCACTGCCGACTGCTGAGCCTCGGCTAAATCTGATTGCCCACACCGATAATGTCCGTGTGGCAGTGGATCTCAGTCCCCGGCACACTCTCTGACGTTGTTTCGACCCATGATGTTCTACAGGGTCAAACCTGGCCAGAGGGAGCAGAATTGCAGATGCAGCTTTGGGACAGCCTTCTTCAAGACCTCAAGAAGACTGTGGGTTTCATCATGGCGACAGGACTGAAGATCTGACGCAAACAATAAAAACAAAATTGACCGCAGAAGAAGAAAAACTTGCAGGCAGAGACAATCAAGGGAGGAATAAAATCATTCTAGAAAACAAGATCACAATTGCACTTTTCAAATGTTCGGCTACGTGGCGTTCCTCAAGAGAAAACAACACAAAAACGATAGAACTACGAAATGTCCATCTTTGGCAACTGGACAGAGCAAAGAATAGACGTGTGTGTGTGTGTGTGTGTGTGTGTGTGTGTGTGTGTGTGTGTGTGTGTGTTCTTTTTTGTCTTTCTTGATGACATCACATATTATGATGTCAGAACTTGTGTAATATATTTATCACGTCGATGGATTGAGTGTCTATGGATTGTATCGATGGATTGAGTGTCTGAGGATTGTCCATGGTTGGATTGTCCATGGATTCAGTGCCTATGAATTGAGTGTGTCTATGGGTAGATTGTCCATGGATTGAGTGTCTATGAGTTAGATGTCTATGAATTGATTGCCTATGGACAGATTGATACTCCAAAGATTGGTTGTCTATGGGTTCAATATCCTTGGTTTGATTGTATATAGATTGACGTCTATGGATTGATTGTCGATAGATTAAATGTCTATGGATTGATTTTCTGTGGATTGAATGTTTATGGATTGATTGTCTATGGATTAATTGTCTATGGATGGGTTGTCTATGGATGGATTGTCTATGGAATGGGAGTCTATGTATCAAATGTCTATGGATGAGTTGTCTATGGATTGCATGTGTATGAATTGAGTGTCTACGGATTGATTGTCTATAGATTGAGTGTCTAGGGATTGAGTGTCTATGGATTGAGTATCTATGTATTCAGTGTCGTCATGGCCAGGCATAGAAGGCGTTCTTCTCATGGTTTGTTCTGGGCACAGCATTACCTTCTGCCAGAGGGAAGAGGTGGACCAGATGGTTGGCCTGGGTGTGTGTGTGTGTGTGTGTGTGTGTGTGTGTGTGTGTGTGTGTGTGTGTGTGTGTGTGTATGCGCGCGCGCGTGTGTGTGTGTGTGTGTGTGTGTGTGTGTGTGTGTGTGTGTGTGTGTGTGTGTGTGTGTGTGAGTGAGTGTGTGTTGCCAGATGTTTTTCACTGCTTGTCATGTCACGTATGACTGTTGGTGTGCTTGACATACGTGACACTACAAGCAGTGAAGTACAGCCTCGTTTTGATTCAACGTCCATCTTGCGCCGAGTTGTATAAAGATCAGTGATTGCTCGTTCATTTTTTGTTGTCCTGAGTGGTGTGTATCTTGCCTGAAGACGACCTAAGAGACCGAAACGCGTCGTGTTTGTTGTGATTCGTTCGTCTACGTTTTCTGGGGTGCTTTATCATGAACGTTTCAAATGTGTGTTTAGATTTTCGCCTGTAGTCCCCTCACTCTGCAACCAGAAAAAAAAAATGATAGACAAATTGAAACAGAATGCACAACCTACTTCATTGAAGTCACGTATGTGAAGCACACCAACAGTCACTGCTGACAACACAACAAGAAAAGAAAAAAGACAAACAGTGAAACAGACGGCAAAATGACTGGAATTTCTTTCGCTGTCTCAAAAGAACAATGATTGCGCAGAGCTGCAGAGCGCGCGCGCGCACGCGCGCGTGTGTATGTGTGTGTGTGTGTGTGTGTGTGTGTGTGTGTGTGTGTGTGTGTGTGTGTGTGTGTGCGTGTGTGTGTATGTGTATGTGTGCACGCGCGCGCGCGCACGCGCGCGCGCGCGCGCGTGTGTGTGTGTGTGTGTGTGTGTGTGTGTGTGTGTGTGTGTGTGTGTGTGTGTGTGTGTGTGCGGAGACACAGAGAGAGAGAGAGAGAGAGAGAGAGAGAGAGGAGGTGGAAGGAAAGGGGACACTATGGTAAATATCATATACACGTGTGTGCGTGTGCGTTCGTGTGTGTGTGTGTGTGTGTGTGTGTGTGTGTGTGTGTGTGTGTGTGTGTGTGTGTGTGTGTGTGTGTGCGTGTATGTGTATGTATGTGCGAATGCGCGCGCGCGTGTGATTGTGTGTGTGTGTGTCTGTCTGTCTGTCTGTCTGTCTGTCTATCTGTCTGTCTGTCTGTGAAAGAGAGAGAGAGAGAGAGAGAGAGAGAGAGAGAGAGAGAGAGAGAGAGAGAGAGAATGCGCGCGAACAATGATTATGCAGAACTGCAGTGTGTGTGTGTGTGTGTGTGTGTGTGTGTGTGTGTGTGTGTGTGTGTGTGTGTGTGTGTGTGTGTGTGTGTGTGTGCACGCGCGCGCTCGTGTATGTGTGTGTGTGTGTGTGTGTGTGTGTGTGTGTGTGTGTGTGTGTGTGTCTGGGTGTGTCTGTGTGTGTCAGTGTGATTGTGCGGCGTGCGTGCGTGCGAGTGTGTGTTTCTCTCTGTAGATATAATTCAGAATGGTGTAATTAACTACAATTTTCTTTCTTCTTCTTCTTTCCATTGATCAGTCTGTCAAATACTGATTAGTATATTGATTATGCCACCTCAATCATTTATGTATTGTTGACTCCTATAAGGAAACGTTGTGAATGCGTATGATCATCTTGTTTCGGTTGTCCGTGTATGTGCACGCGTTTGTCATCATAGTGAACTATAAGGTTGGACAGTCGCCAGCAAGTGAAAAGCTGAACAACAAATGTTGTTTTACCAACAACTGTACCGTTCGTGAAGGTGTCACTGAATCGAAGTAGTCATCAACCTGCAATTGACATTTTTACCAACACGTTCAATTAAAAAATGATGTTTTCTGTCGTAGTTTGATCACTAACAATAATGTTTTATTCAAGTATAAAAGGCAATGATGGTTTAAGTGATATGTATAATTTTTGCAACAAACATAAAGTTTCAGTCTGTGAAAATCAGAGAATTCAACGTTACGTCTACTGAGCAGAGGTGGAAATATTAATAAATGCATTCGTGAGTATGGAATGAAAATAATAACATTTATACACATTGTGTCTCCTCCAGTGGGTGGGGCCTCCTGACGACTTGACATCGACTGCTCCCTGTGAATTGCTGTGCCGTGAATGAAGGGATGGGCCACGATGTGGCTATGGCTGTGGACGGGGGTTCCTGAACAAGCAACATGGGTATAATGCCGCTGAGGTAGCACGGAAGATAAAACAAACAACAAAATTTTGAAACAGAGGGGGGGTAGTTACGGCCAAGGACACAGACAAATAAAGCACAGGACAAGACTCAATGCACTTTGACCTCTTGGGTCTTCTCTAGACAAAACAAATAACATTTGGGACAGTGAAAACGAAGAACGAGAAACTACTTATCTTCTCATGTTCGCTACGCGATGAAAATGGCCACCGGACAGAAACGAGGCCACCCAGGAGGGGATCATGGGAGAGGCAATAGTGACGAGGTGCGGGGGGGGGGGGGGGGGGGGGGGGGGGGGGGGATGGAGGGGGACGGGGACGGGGAAAGGAAGGGGTGTGATACAATTAGGTTTGCAGCTTGTTTAGTAGAATAGTATGATATATTTGACGGTAGTGATTATGGTGGATTAATAATGGTCAGTGGAGCTAAAAGTATAATCAATGAATAAATAAACGACTTTAATGGGTGGTGATGGTGATGATAGTAGTTATGTATGGGTAGTGGTATGTGGGGATGTGGGTAACGCTAGTAAAGCCAGATGTAGGTGTGTGGAGGGGGGGGGGGGGGGTTGGATAACAAATAATAAATGAAATAAAAAAAATAAAACAAAATGAAATAGAATGATTAACATAATATGAAATAAGATAAAAGAAATAAAGTAGTAATTAAACAGATAATAGATAAATCAATAATAATAATGATGACATAATGATAAAAAAAAAAATAAATGAAATAAAATGACACAAATGAAAAAAATCAAAATAAGAAAAATAACACATAATAAACAAAATAAAATAAAGTACATGATGGTGACTGCAACCTCTGTATGAAGTAGTTAGTGGGGGATATGGTGGTTGTGTGTACGTAAGTGTTGTGTGTGTGTGTGTGTGTGTGTGTGTGTGTGTGTGTGTGTGTGTGTGTGTGTGTGTGTGTGTGTGTGTGTGTTGGTGGAAGATACTGCCGACTGGGTGTTGAAGTGGTGGGTATGTATATCTGTGTACTGTTGGATGTTGATGCCTTGGGGCTGTAGAGATCCAAGTTCGGCAATGAGATGGGTTTCTTGTGCAGTGCGTTCAAAGTTGTCACTCTGTGATTGCCAGAGTGCCAAGACTTTCACATAGTTGGGTGTTGTGTTGGGAGTGGTTAAAATGTTGGGCAACGGGTTTGGGTCCATGGTGGCAGATGACAGCCAAGTGTTCAGAGATGCGTGTTTCAAGTGTGCAGGATGTTTCACCTATACAGATCTTGCCACACAGCTGGCGGTGGATAGCGTATACAATGTTTCGGCTCTGACAAAATGCACGTTAAATAGTGAAGGAGTCTTTGGGGCCATGTAGGATGGTGTCTGGTTTGGTGAGGGGGCACAGTTTGCGATTAGGTTTTGAGCAGGGGTGAGTACCTGGTGGTGTAGATGTGGAGATTTTGTTCAATTTGGACTGCACAAAATCTCAGATTTTCATCACTTCTGACCGCGATCATGGGTCTAGTATGAAGGCAAGTTTGTGGTTTTGTGCAATAACAAACAAACAAAAAAAAAAAAAAGCATCCTCCCTTCATCGTTAACAAAATGTGCGGGGCAGTGTACATTTTTATCTTTGAACATTCTGCAAACGATGAATTTATTTCCAGTTTGAATGCGATCATTGTAGCATAGTGGTTTAGAAAGTTCTACAGAATTCACTGGTACACCTTCATAGTAAATATTTTGCATGCTTCCAAAACGTCTGTCCAGAACTGGTTATACTTAGTAAAGTATAAAACATACCCTGGTCCATTATCTTAAACGTTCTAGTGTATTCTATCTATTCAGGTTAGTGATGTTTTTCTGTGTGCATGTAATGCTTGCATTGGGATGATTTGCATTACACTGCATGATATTATATTGTATGATCTTTAAAAAAAGTGTTATTTTTTAAAAAAAACGTGGAACCACGCTCCCCCTCCCTGTCTCAAAACCTCTCCCTGTGAATGGTTTGTGGAATGGTCCAGAATCCCCCAGTACAGTTCTATATGCACGTGAAAATGTCCACCTGTTTGTCACGAAAGGTGGACACATTTCGGCACGTACCTATATTCCCTCCATGGGACCGTGCCCAACGTTTCCCCACCTGGAAGTGGTTTCGGAACAGCAGGAATGCGAGGAAATTGATTGGTTGATTGATTGATTGATTGATTGATTGATTGATTGATCTTTAGTATGCAAGGATGTAGATTGTTAGGCTAAAGACTGTCCTTGTCACGCATACAGTATTTCAACACGTATCATTCATACTGACGATTCAACATAGCAACACTGTAACACTTTAACACTGCAACACTGTAATCTAATTCTATAATGATGAGTAGACTGTTCGTAACAGTAATAGTGACATGGTGAGTAGTCAAGCAGAAGGAAACAGACAAACAACAAACAAACAAACAAACACACAGCAAGCAAGCAAACAAAACTACACAGAGAGAGGTCAGAGGAGAGGGGGGTGGGTGGGAGAGAATGGTACGCAGAGGGAGGAGAAGAGGGATGGTAGACAGAGTAGGAGTGGGGATGAGTGACTTATTGGAGTAGGTTAATTGTTTACACGCTGTATTCAAAGTATAGTTTACAGAAGACTTTGCGAATGGACGCTAATGGTTTTAATCAAATAATCAATTTATTGAGACAAAATGTTATCTTAAATGTTTCTTGAAAAGTTTTAACGTATTCGTGTTTTTGTAGACTCGGTGGAACTGAGTTCCAGATATATGGTCCAAAGTAAGCTAGGCTTGCTTGGTATTGATCAATGCGTGGGTAGGGGAGAAGACAGAAGAGCTGTTCAGTCTTGTAAAAAGGGGCGTTAATATAACATGGCATAGTATCTGTCGAGATCGTAAACGTAAATGATGCTTTGCTGAATTCCAATTGCTTACTCAGAGAAAGTATTTCAACGCTTTTAGTTTTTTCATCTGTTGCTATAGGTACGGTTGGGAAGGAATGGAAAGGCAGCGGGATAGAAGGAGGGATTCTCCCTCACGTTAAGACCCCCCCTACCCCCATCCACACCCCTCAAACACTGGTAAGGTATATAGGGAAATGTTTTTCGTGTGGAACACTTTCAGAATTGTAAAGGAAAGTGTTCTGGAACAAAGGGGAGGAGACACACACACACACACACACACACACACACACACACACACACACACACAAGCACGCGCGTGCGCACACTCTCTCTGTCTCTGTGTCTCTGTCTGTCTCTCTCTCTCTGTCTTCTCTCTCTCTCTCTCTCTCTCTCTCTCTCTCTCTCTCTCTCTCTCTCTCTCTCTCATACACACACACACACACACACACACACACACACACACACACACACACACTGCAGTTCTGCACAATCATTGTTTGTATGAGACATCGAAATAAATTCCAATTATTTCATCCCCACATAAAGAGTAATTGTCCTTGAAGCTAATGCTAAATGTGCCATTAATTCAGGGGCACCTGAAAATTTGCACTTTTCCGACCCCAGGTAATCTGAGCGATGACAACCAAAATGGCGCAACACGTGGGTACACCTTGTGCATTATGTTTCACTGTTTGTCTTTTTCATTTCTAGTTGTGTTGTCAGCAGTGACTGTTGGTCTGCTTCGCATACGTGACTGCACCGAAGTACGTTGTGCATTCTGTTTCACTGTTTGTCTATTTTCTTTTCTAGTGCACAGTGAGGCGACTTCAGACGGTAAGGTAAGGTAAGGTAAGGTAAGGTTACTTATAGTCCAGCCGACAGCAAAAGGCCATATCAGGGCTGTCACTACGTGAAAATCAACTCACAAGTCTTAAAAAAAAACTTTCACACATGTCTTTAAAATACCTCTTCTTAAAACGTACCAGAAACATTTCTGAAGTCTTTCTTCCATAGAATCTTAGATCAGATGAAAAATGTTAATCTCCTTCAAAAACTCAAAGATCACGTCAGGTGGGACAATTCTGAACAAAGTTTTCATGGAGTCTGCAGTAAGGTGTCTGTGTCTCACATCATGCAAGTCCCAACACTCTAAACAAAAACGTTTCATTGTGAGTGGTACGTGACATGGCGCAAGATGGACGCGCTGAATGAAAACGAGGCTGTACTTCACTGCTTGTCACGTCACGTATGCGAAGCACACAAGCAGTCACTGCTGACAACACAAAGACAACTAGTGAAAGAGAATGCAAAACGAGACAGCCTCGTTTTCAGTCAACGCGTATCTTGCACCGAATTGGATGAAGATAAGTGACTGCTCGTTCATTTTCCTTGTTCTGAGTGTTTGTGTGTCTTGCCTGAAGAACGACTTAGAGGTCGAAAAGCGTCGTGTTTGTCTTGTTGCTCGTTTGTCTACATTTTTTTTAATTTATTTATTCATTTATTTTGTTTTGTTTTGTTTTGTTTGTTTTTCTGTTTGTTTTGTGTGTTTGTTTTTGTTTGTTTCTTTGTTTATGTGGTGTTTTATCAATGACTTTTAAAATTCATTTTTTCTAGTTGTGTTGTCAGCAGTCACATCGGTGATGCTACAAGCAGTGAAATACAGTTTGCATTCTGTTTCACTATTTGTCTTATTTATTCTATTTGTGCCGTCAGCAGATATTGTTGGTGTGCTTCACATACGTGACATGACAAGCAGTGAAAGGCATCCAACAACAAACACACACACACACACACACACACACACACACACACACACACACACACACCAGGCCACCATCTGGTCCCCCTCATCCCTCTGGCAGAAGGTATGCTGTTTGAAACCCAACAAACCATGAGAAGAACTCTTTCTATGCCTGGCCATGACGACACTCAATATATACACACTCAATCCTTAGACGATCAAATCATAGACAATCAATCCATACATACTCAATCCATAGGCAATCAAATCATGGACATGCAATCCATAGACATTTAATCCATAGCCACCCATTCCATAGACACTGAATCCATAGACACTGAATCCATAGGCTCTCAATCCATAGACACTGAAATCTATAGGCACTCAATCCATAGACACTCAATCCATAGACACCCATTCCATAGACACTGAATCCATAGACACTGAATCCATAGACACTTAATCCATAGCCACTCAATCCATAGACACTCAATCCATAGACACTCAATCCATAGACATTTAATCCATATCAATCCCATATACAATTAATCCATAGACACTCAATCCATAGGCACTCAATCCATAGACAATCAAATCATAGACACGCAATTCATAGACAATCAATCCACAGACACTCA
>JADBJO010025174.1:0-24123 GCA_016801955.1 Conus betulinus
ATGAATATTAAAGAGCACAGAAGACTATTTTAACAATTCACAAGGGTATAAAATAATAAGAGAAAGAAGAAGAAGAGTGAAGAAGAAGAGGATGAGGAGGAGGAGGAGGAGAAAGAATAGGATGATCAATGAGGAGTAGGAGTATACGGAGAGAAAAGAAGAAGAGCAGAAGAGATTAATAGGAAGATGGAGAAAGAAAAGATAGATTAAAATGAAAAGAGGTGTTCAGTTTCAATTTCAGTTCATCAAGGAGGCGTCAACTGCGTCGCGGGACTAGTCAATATACGACCACCCACAATCACAACAAACTGAAACAAGTTTTGAGACGCACACTACGCATGATTTTAACAGCTGATGGATAAATAGAATTAATGACTTAAGATGAGAGAACCTGAAGACGTGGGTCTCGTGTCTACGACCGTTTTCAGCAGATGTCTGCCTACGCATTAGCCCTAATCAAAGAAGAAGACGCAGAAGCGGAAGACACAAAGAAGAGAAGAAGAAGACGAAGAAGAAGAAGCAAGAATAAGAACAAGACGACAGAACGACAACAGAAAACTTAGAACGAAAGAAGACGGATTACAGTATACGTACTCTTTACGTGTCTTGTCCAACACCAGTCGAAAAGTAGAACTGAAGATCTGGATCGTTTTTGGACAATCTACCCTCGGGTCTTTACCCACTACATGCTTGAATCTCGAAAAAAACACTGTGTGTAGTCTCGGCGGGCACCATCCTTTCTACTCGATTCACGTCGCAAACAAGTGCTGCTCTTAAACAGGTGTCAGAACATGTACTTCAAACAGCTCGAGTCCTGAAAGAGCCCGTATCTTTAGAGAATTATAAATAGCATTTTCTTCTCGATTTTGGCTCTAAAAAGGCACAGAAATCTTCACTGTCTAACACATACAATTTCAAAACCATTTGTTCCCAGTTTAGTTTCAAGTACATCGTTTTCATGGCCCTGAGGTTTATTTATTGTCCCTCAAGAAGACCAAAAAGTTATAATGCGTCGTATTTTGTCTTGTGATTTGTTTTGTCTCTTTCGTCCGGTGGAATAGTATATTTTTTTTAATTTACATTTGTTGGCGACTAAACCGGCACCCTAGCTAAGGAAGTAAACCCTCACAAAAAATCGGAGTGAAGACCCTAAGGCAGTTGGAAGGCAAACTTTGTAACACTCGGGCAGCTCCTGCTACCGTGTTGGCACCAAAGTGTAACAGCCCTGCTGTTCCTTTAATTCCGTCAGCGAGGTGGAGGGGGGGGGGGGGGGGGAGGGGGGAACAACTGGGGTAACAGCTTGTCCTCCATATTACAATGCCCAGACTTACATCTGTGCATCCATCCACAAACACTCACTTGCCCTACGACCTGGAGAGGACACTCCAGCTTCGCTACTTGCGTCGACACAACACGGGAAGCAACTGATACCGGTTTTAAGTCAGGGCTCAATTGGCGTAGAGCCCGACGCTAGGGGTTGCTTCCGATGGTGGGAGAGATCTTTGCATCTCACTAGACAGCTGCCGCCCGCCTAAGCTGGGGCCCCCAGCCAATAAGGCGCTTGCCCGCCACGACCTGCCTTCTTCATTGTGGATGCATGGAGATTAGGAGGACATCCGACAAGCAGGTCGTAAACTACCAGCGCCAGGCAACAAGGAAACTTCAAGAAGGGGATCAATGCTAAAACTGGGAAGTTGAAATGCCTGTTTTTTTCTCAAGACCTTCACGATATCAGCGACGCTAGAAAGACAGCTGTCATAAACAACTAACTCAAGAGGTTAATATGGACATCGTCACCCTGCAGGAAACACGGCTGGCTGACACAGGCACCCTGAAGGAAAGGGGCCACAACTTCTTCTGGCAATGAAAGTGCTCTGATGCTCCAAGAGAGTATGGAGTAGGTTTTGCTGTAAAGAACAAGCCTGCTGAGTATGATAGAACCAGGACAGCGGGGGCTCAGAGTGACTCCTGACTCTCTGCCTCAGCACCACCTGAAGGCCTTCACCCTTGTCAGCATATATGCTTCAACTCTGTCCACCACTCCAGATGCCAAGGATGAGTTCTAAGAAAATTTTGCATCTACCATAAGGAACATCTCCAGTGGGGGGAGTAGGGAAAATGAATGAGACCGAACAGCGACTGCTTGAGTTTTGCACCTGTCACGAACTGTGCATCAGTAACTCCTTCTTCAAGACGAAGCATCAACAAACAGTCTCCCGGAGAACACGCGTTCAAAGCGTTGGCACCAACTGGATCTGATCCTGGTATGATGCTCTGCTGTCTCCACACTCGCTCTTACCATAGTATGGACTGCGACATGGACCACTCCCTGGTATGTTGCAGGATCAGGCTGCGACCAAAGAAGTTCCACTGCTCAAAGAAACAAGGGGGCTTTTATATCGACGTCAGTAAGATGTCTCAGCCAGATCTTCAGAGAGAATATGCTGCATTGCAGCCCCAAGACTCTGCCACGGAGAGATGGGAAACTTTACGAGACACCATGCACCGCACTGCCCTGGCTACCTTTTGGAAGAAAAGGTGGAAAGGTCTAACGACTGGTTTTGAGGCCAAATCGTTAGAAATGACTCCAATTATTGAAGCCAAGCGCTCCACACTCGTTAGGTACAAGGCGGTCACCCAACCAGAAAACCTGCAGATCCTCAGGGCTGCCAGGAGCAAGATTAAGCTTAATGCCGGGCGCTGCGTCAATGAATTTTCTGGACAGAGCTCAGCGAGGAGATACAGACAGCCGCTGAAAGAGGACAACATCAGAGGGATTGTGATGGCATCAAGAAGACACTGGGACCAACACAGAGCAAGACGGTTCCTGTCTAATCCTTCACTGGAGAAGTTATCAATGACCCCGTTCAGCAGATGGAGAGATGGGTGGAGCACCACTCCGACCTCTACTCCAGAGAGAATACAGTGATCTCCTCAGCCCTTGATGCCACCAGGTGCAAGCCAATCATGGAAGAGTTTGATGTAGAGCCCACTGTGAACAAACTCAGCAAGGCCAATGACAGCTTGGCATCAGGCAAGGCACCTGGCAATGATGGCATTTCTCCAGATCTCGTCAAACACTGGAAGACAACCCTTCTACACCTTTGCACACAGTCCTCTGTCAGTGTTGGAATGAGGGAGCTGTACCGCCAGACACGAGAGATGCCAAGATTGTCACCCTGTCCAAAAACAAGGGCAAGAGGAGCGACTGCAATAACTACAAAGGCATATCTCCTCCTAGCATCGTCTGCAAAGTGTACGCTCGGGTCCTCCTGATCCGCGCGAACAGAAGCTGGCTGAACGTGTCTACCTGGAATGACAGTGTGGCTTTCAAGCAGAGAGGTTCACGGTAGACATAGTCTTCTCCCTTTGCCTACTCCAGGAGAAGTGCAGAGAGCAGCGGATGCCCCTGTATGTCGCATTCATTGATTTCACCAAGACCTTCGACCTAGTCAGCAGAGATGGTCTTTTCTAGGCACTCTGAAAGATCACCCCCACCTTCCAAACTGCACAGCTTAATTTAGTCCTTCCACTCCAACATGAAAGGGATTGTGCAGTATAATACCCATCGACATACGCAGCAAACGAGTCAAACAAGACTGTGTCTTTGCCCCCCTCTCAATGGGATCTTTGCTCTCCTCCTGATGCAAGCATTCAGCACAGTGCAAGAGGAGTTCTACTTGTGGACCAGATCAAATGGCAGGCTTTTCAATTTTGCCCACCTAAACGCAAGGACAGAGGTCTGCAAAGCCCTCGTAAGAGATATGCTGTTTGCCAATGATGCCACTATTGCGACCCACACCAGATAGGAATTGCAGTCGCTGATGGACCGCTTTCTCCCAGGCCTGCAAAGACTTTAGTCTGACTATCAGCCTATAAAAGACAAACGTCCTGGGTCAAGACACACCGTCACCACCAGCCATAACCATTGATGACAATGAGCTTGATGCAGTCCATCAATTCACTTACCTTGGGTCCACCATCATTGATGACCTCTTCCTTGAGACTGAGATCAGCCACAACACTTGCTTGCTTTACACGTAGAATGTGGACAAAACCCCAAGCTGATCACAAACACAAAGTTGGCTGTGTATTACGCCTGCATTCTCTGCGCCTTGCTGTATGGCAGTGAGACATGGACCACGGATGTTCGTCAGGAGAAGAGGCTCAGTTCCTTCCACCTCAGAAGCCTCCAGCGTGTACTCGCCATCTCCTGGTAAGACAAGGTGACCAACACCGGAGCCTTGTTTCGCGCTGTACTCCCTACCATGTCTACCCTGCTGAGACAGCACTGGGTGCGTTGGCTGGGCCTCGTTCACCGCATGGCGGATGGTCGCATCCCAAAGACGTCCCCTATGGAAAGCTTGCCACAGGAAAGACAAGCATTGGCCACCCACAGCTGAGATACAAAGACGTCTGCAAAAGAGACATGAAGGCGCTTGAGATCAACACAGAGTCCTGGGGGGGGGGGGGGGGGAGCATGTGGGGGGGGGGGGAAGACTGCAACAGCTGGAGAAGCACTCTCAAAAAAATAGCTGCAGATTGGCGAAGACTATATGACAGCTGCTGTAGCAGAAAAAACGAGCCCGTAGAAAGGGGATGGCAGCTAACAAACCAGTGTCAACATACAGATGTGACCACTGTGACAGAAACTGCCACTCTCGCATCCGTCTCTACAGTCACAGACGATGCTGCTCAGATCGAGCAGACAGCCTAGACAGGTAGCTAAATATTAGGTGGGATATACTCTATCCATGGTCAGCTATGACCAACAGAGACCTACTACTGGTACAGCCTCTATCCCTCCACAGTGTTCTGCCGAACCCATTAGTAAATCACCATCCCACATGAAGTCCAGGTACTATGTTTTCACACCCAAGGACATAGTGCATTACAGTGACTGATTTGTGGATGGGAGCAATCTGCTTGCTTGTGCATCCATGAACTTCATGTCCAACACAAAGTTACATTCTCAATCCTCGCCTCCACAGTCACACAATGACCAAGCATTCCACGGGACTGGACACGTACACGTACGGAAACTTGTCTTGTTACCTATTGAATGCAGAGCACTTTGAAGCTGATCCATGAGACAATTGGAACTAGAACTTGAATATCGTGGTTTGAACCACGATTGCATGGTTGAGGACCACCTGCATGGTAATTTATCTGGAGTTTGCAAATAGCAGCGCAACTTCCCCCTATATCATCGAAGAAAAGTGTGTGAAATTTGCCTGTTTTCTAAAGGGTAAATAGTGATGATTAGGAAGATGCTGTTGGGTAGAGCTGCAACATGTGGACAATGATCCACCAGTGCACGCACGAGACTTCGACAAGGTGTGATCCCCGATATATACGCAGAAGGGAGGGTTAACGGAGCTACTCCGAGTTGCTGATGGGCGGACACATGTATAAGTCGACCCAACAGCATCGTCGTGGTTAACAACCCATAACACTTCCACGCCTAGATACGTATCAGCTAGTTTTTTTTTTTAAATTATTCCTTGCATGGTGACTGATCACTGGGCACAGTGGGGGTTCCCCTATATAGTTTGGATAGCCTTATTGATATTATTGGATGTGCTTATGAGAAGCTTTGTACAGCTGGTGTGGGTGTTCATAGTACCGAAGTCTATGTCAACTCCAATATAATGTGGGCTGACTGCTGAACGTCAAGCCCTAATTGCCTGAAGCAAGGTCGTACTCTCTGTGACGGTTTTTCCATGCCAGTTTTGTGCACCCAACAAGCCAACAATGACCTGAGGGAAGCGTTAGATAAGCTGAAACAGCTTTGTGTGTAAGAAATGAAGGAGTTAATAATCAGCCATTGGTAAAGCAAGGAAAGTGAGATAGGTTTGTGTGTAGGAGATCTTGAAATCTGAGCAAGTTTGCTGTGCTCTTCATGATTGCTGGCTTGCAATCTGTCATAGCAAGCATCTTGTCAAATCGATAGAGGGCATAAGGAAGCCCTTTTGCGATTTGAGTCAATTTTGGGTTTAGGGTATCCGATTTTGAAATAGTGACAGCTTCCATCTAAGTTCGTTTTTTTTTTTTTTAGTTTGAAAATTATACGATGAGACAGCCATCTTATTTCCCTGGTAAATACTAGGTAAATGACTTCTCCAGGGCAATGTTCAAGCTGTTTCTGACTCACTACACTTGGTTGTGTACATTGTAGATTTATAAAACTGGTTTAGATGACAGTCCCATTCACAGCTCTTTACCCCTGCGACCTGTTCAAACATTTCTGAGTCTGATGTGATGCCAGGCCAAGCATCTACAGCCTGTCTCAGTCTCCCAGCCAAATAACAACAGGTATTTGAGGTTTCAATGGTAAAATTTAAGAATAATGAATGAGGCAGGGAACAGTAAGCAGCAAAGGTTAACACTCAAGGAAAAGGGTAACTCTTGTTTCCAATGATGATGAGACAATTACATGCCCATAACACCAAAAAAATGTTGCTTTATGGCACCAGTCATCAAGCATATTTGTCAAGGACAAGGCACACAGAGAGCAAACAAGGGCGATATCCCTAGAAAGAAGATGCTCCAAGTTTGCCTATGCCTGTGCCCCTCAAATGAAACATGCACACAGCAAAAAAACAACTGAAGAAATGAATGAAGAAAGATCAAGATTATTCAGTCAGCACGGCATGGTCTTTTAAGGTTGAGTATTGACAAACAGAACAGACACACAATGGAAACAAGTGCAAACCCTCGGTTTGACTGAAATGAAAGGGAAACTCAAATGAGGCAAAAAGTAAATAGTGAATAATAAACAAGAAGGATAACTCTTGCTTCTATGATGAGGCAAATAACGCCCCATAAATTTGAAACACACACACACACACACACCCACACACACACCACACACACACACACACACACACACACTCGCAATGGGTAGGGACATAGGCATGGCGAGTAGAGGAAGAGGAGTAGGAGGAGGCAGAATGATGGGGGTTGAGCTTGGGGAGGAGTGGGTGTGGGCACTAAGCGGGAGAGTCAAATTGTTGTGGAATTAGAAGTAGAAAGAATAAGAAGACAGTGCAGGTGGTGTTTTCCAGTTTATTCCTAAAATAAAAACTGGTCTATTGTCATTTCAAAACTGTTATTTATTTGGTATTAACTGAACAAAGTATGTACTAAGTATAGACCATGAAGTCTTGAGCATAGACATGATGTCTACATCATGTAGGTGATGGTACAGTTTATGCATGTGTAATACATGAATGCAAGTATGTATGTATGCATGCATGCATGTATGTATGTATGTATGCATGTATGTATGTAGGTATGTATGTATGTATGTATGTATGTATGTATGTATGTATGTATGTAAGTATGTAAGTAAGTAAGTTAAGTAAGTTAAGTATGAAGTAAGTAAGTAAGTAATTGTAATTAGTAAGTATGGAGGTATGTATGTATGTATGTATGTATGTATGTATGTCTGTATGTATGTAGGCATGTATACATGCATGCATGTATGTATGTACGTATGCATGTACGTACGTATGTAAGCGTACGTTTGATGTTCATGTAAATTTGCATTCATGAGTAAATGCTTATTATTCCAATGAGACAAATAGTCATCTTACGATGCTGCTTGTTTATGCTTTGTTTCTTTTTCCACAGTATTTTCTGTTGTTGTTCCTCATACCCTTTTTTGTGGTTACTATTACGGTCATGAGTTCTAATGTGTTACTATCCTTGTATGATATTATTAGAAAAAAATTCTCTTCTTCAACTCCTCTCTGTGTCTGTGTGGTGTGTGTGTGTGGTGGTGTGTGTGTGTTGTGTGGTCCGTGGACGGTGTGTGGTTTAAGTGGTTGTATACTGTTCATAGCTGCATGTTGTCCAGCAAGCGCAACACTCTTTGTTCAACAAAAAATGCCACCAGAGGCCCGTGACACAGAGCAGGGCTATTACAGTATCTACAGGTGAACAAAAGATTTTAAACGTATACTTCACGAATTTGTTCTGTGTTGTTGTGTGACCAGTACCATGAACCATGGTTTAGGGAGGTGGGGGAGGGGGTGTCATAAAGTAACCGTTAGTGTGTTTCGCCTATGGAGCTAACAATCATGAGTTCGAACCACTCTTGATGTCAGATTTTGCGGTTGTCAAAATATTCTCTGCCCACGCCCAGCTTAATCGGGTATACCTAAATAAGGCCAAGGAAATGTAACCAAGGTGACAGAAGAGCTGCAATTCGCAGCCGTCAAGCAAAGCTGAAGGTACCATTAAATTCATCCTGCAAGATACACTGACAATGCGTGATGTCTCGGGAGATATGGTTGTGAGATCAGTCTAGCTTAAACTAAAGACTGGCAGAAAAATAGAACATATCCTGCTGTCGAAGGAAATAACAGGACACAAACCACCAACCTAGACGGAGACTGAGAATAACAGAAATCTAGTTATGGTCAGGGGCAATATGGAACGCAAAGAGAGACACATACTAAGGCAGGTGTTGAACAAAGAAAGGCGTGCCATGGGAGTCCAGCAAGGCCAACAGGGCAAAGAACTATGTAGAAAAGACACGCCCCAAAAGAATTCTCAGCTGGAATGAAACATGGCATATAACACTTCCTGCAATCCGCTACATTCCAGATCTGCATATGACTGATCTCGAATTCAAACAAAGTCATAATTTATGAGAGAAATCAGATCAGCCTTCGTGCTCACTCTGGCGGGAAGGATAAACGATGGGACCTGTCTTGACTTCAAGCAAAGTAACGTTAACCGACGGATAGTACACACGGACACATAACCTACTGACTAAGAAGACTGCTCACAACGGTTGGTACTGCTATAGGGAACACAACGCGTATAGAAGCTCGAGCAACGAGTTTCTACACTAATGGGCCGCAAACCATGGTCTGGAGCAGTTGCAACATCAAGAGAATGCAAGCGGGATTTATTTGGATGGAGTGGGATGACCTTTCCATATATAGAGATACCTCTACTGCTCATCAGAAACAGTGGCATGTGACAAGGTACTCTTTTTTCGTTTAGATTCCTGAAATAAACAATTTCGATTGACCGCACCGTGTCACACGAAGCATAGAAGAACAATTTCGCATTCAGTAGACTGAGAAGCATGCTAGTATGGCCATCAGCTTGAAAGAGTTTCGATTCCAAGCCAACGTCCTCGCAATAGGGGCTGGAGCAAAGGGTTTGTAGGCTCACCAATCTAGGGTCTCGTTGCACAGCTCACGATGTCTGGCTTGGAAAAGCACCAGGAAAGACAGAGGCAATTGAACAGAGTTCTTGCTGGTTCTGGTCAAGGAAGTGCTAAAGCAAACTTCATAAGAATTAAATTTCGCATCTTAGGGACAGGAGTCCAATAGCGATGTGGTAAGACACCTGGGTGAATAGGCAACGCCTTCAGATGTTCTACCATCCAGAAGCTGCTGGTTTGCCAATCGCGGCAACACCAAGGAAAAATACCGACAGGTGAAGGGCATTTATGAGTAATGACCTAGTTGTGCCTGGCCCTTTTTCAGTGCAAGGAGTTCAGGGCCGAATCGATTGTCTGAGGGTGGGGAGCGAGGGATGGGGGTTCCCACTAAAGACTTACTGTTACCAAGCTCTCCTTATGTTTTTTTTTCCCAGGTTTGTGAAAAACTTCTCTCTAGCATTTGAAGACACACCTCGCAGTCTGTAGAATGATTAAGGGTTAGCTGGGTACCCTACAACCCTGGTACATTTCTGTACCCGTTTTAAAATCATGCCATGGTGTAATAATTTAAGTTCAAAACCAGCAGTGAAACGCTCTGCTAACAAAACATTATTTTGCGGAATCTAGCTTCCGATGAACAAATGTTTACACACTTTTTCGAGCTTTTTTTTGTACTTACAATAGTCATTCATTTCTTTCAGTGACAGAAGTTTACATGTCTACTGTTACTGGTAGTAGAGATGTTGGAAGTGGTCTGAAATACTTTCCCCTGTTTCCTTGTTTCTTTGAGGTTGTGATAACTGGCACACAAGCTGGGCATATTGTCTTCTGCCACCCGCATCCATAGTTTTCTACATCTTAACCTAGTGCCTCTAGTTTTTCCTTGACTGCAGCATGAAGTGGTATTCAATACTGTGAAGACGACATCACAGGATTTACGGTCATCACACACAATGGATAAGGGATACGAACCACACTGCCAGAAACGGAGCCACCATAACACCGATAACACCATCACACTAATACGCATTCGAGTCATTTCTTCAAGTGTGCACTGCGATAACAAATAAAATGAAAGTAGCACTGCACAACATATTTCAGGCCTATTTGCTAGCAATTAATTCAGTGTGTGAACTTAAAAACTTTAAAAGTCTAGCTTCCTGGGACTTTTTTTTCGTTTTTCTGACAGTGTGTTGAATGTATACATGAAAGGGTTTGCTGCAGAGTTTAATGGTAAAAACGAATATAGCCAGGACCACATTCACTTCTGCAGAAATTGAGTACCTGCTGCTGATACCAAAGCAACCACAGATTCCAATGGGCGCCCAGCACATGAAATCAGTCATTGCCACAGTAATTAATCGTCTGGCTATGGTCATATCCTGTGATATCTTTGTTGTGTTGATTTTTAAGGCATTGTTTTGTACTGACCAATAGACAAGGACTTGACCAGTAAAGACCAATAAGAAAATGAAACAGTTAAAGATGATTAAAATACATAAAGAATAGTTTTTTTTGCCTTTGAATTCATGCCTCATTGTTGGCAGTGGAATACAAACACCTGTCTGACTGTAAAATTCCCAGTGTATGTCAATGGTAGCAATGGGATCATTGCTAGAGACCAACCATAATATCCAAGTCAACAGACATGCCACTCCTGCTGACTCTGTCTGAAACCGTAAAGTGCTAAAAGGAAAATGAAGAACAATGAAGCGGGTCCAGTGTGATAAGCCAGATAATCAGAGCTGACACTTCACTGGACAACAGAGACAGAAAAACTGCTGCTTTACAGGTGGCACTCGTTTTCCATTTGTCATCATAATGGAAATATCTGCCACGGAATCGTTCATCAGCCTCCCCAAGGATAGCAATGTAAACACCCATGAGAAAAAGTCAGCCATGGTGAGGGTTGGTGACAAACACACTAACCCAGTCGTAGAAGTCATGGGTCTTTTTGAACAGACGTATACAGAAACAGAAAAGGTTACCAGTCAAGGACAGGCAGCTGATAAGCCATAAAAACACACACGATATGTCCATGATGGCACTAAATCTTTCACACGTTGAAATCTCATCTTTTGGAGCTTTGTGCACTGATGCCTTATCAATTTACTAAAGTAGTACTGGGTAGTATTTCATTTGCAACACAGAGTCTGTAATTGTTTGTTGATATGACCTGTAAATGAGATAGCTCCTTGAATAAATCAGAGGGAAACGTTTGTTTCACTGGACTGCCATCCATATGTAGTTCTCGTAAAGATTGTAGAGACGGAAAACCACTGGGCTGATAGTATGGACACAAAAGTAAAAGTCACATTCAGTTTCAACAGGTTGGGAAAGACTGAAAACTACTTCGGGGTGAGTTCTGTGTCAAAAATGTGTAAGACAGATCCACTACTACAAGTCAAGAATGTTTGCAGAGAAGCAGAAGAAGACGGATGTGTGTAGAGTAAAGTTAGTGGGGTTGTGGGATAGGGATAAGTGCCTGAAGATTTTGTGGAGCTTACAAAATGGTTACATAATGTCAGTGAAAAGTTGTTGCCATTGAGGGTCAAGAATCCTTAGATTCGGCATGTTGAGCTTAGGTATGAAGATAAGTGAACAGTTGGCAAGAATCAACTTGAAGAGGCGAACATGATTATTTACATCAGACAGTGTCATACCTGAACCAGTTGCATCCAGGTAGCGGAGATGAGGGAATGGGTGCAGTGGAGAAAGGCTTAAAACACAGGAAACACAGGAATGTGTGGCCTTGACACACGGCAATCTACCGGACAGGTCAAGCCACAAAACAAATTCATCATCACGCATTGGGCAGTGAGGCCAGCTATCACACAGGTGGTCACTGTGTACACAGATGGTTGACATTCTAACACCTGAAAAAAATCCAGGACACTTCAGACCTTTACATTCCCTGTTCATCCTGTTTGGTCATGACAGTCGTAGTATTCCATTGCAAAAACCGTGTATAGACGGGCAGACAGTCATTGACGAGGCCAGGGCAGCGCAGCGGTAGTGGCTGTCAGGACAAGACTCATTGTCTTTCATTGCAGCTTGAATGAAATGGTCGATTGCCATTAAAATTGATAACTGTAGGAGTTGGGATACATGACATGGTTTTTTAAATCAAACTGGATTATCCTAAAGCTAAATCTTTTACCAATTGTCTTCAGCAGCGTCATGGGGACAATTGGAAAATCTGATCACATACATAATTGGTCAAATGGCAAACACTCAGCGCCATCACTGCATGTAAATGTTTTGGTACAAACAGGATACACACACAGACCAATTCATCACTCTTTGTCCTGACAATCTGGCATGAAAGTCACACCTTCCAATGTATATGGCAATGAAGTGACCAGGAAGTGACCCATCATTACACGTTAAAGTGGGAGGAAACGTGGCAAGGGTGATCTGCTGATGCGCATTCTATTTACAAGTGACAATTGATCAGAATAATCACAATCCAAAAGACTTTCTCCACACCCTTTATAGTGATTCGAGCCACATAAACAGAAAAGCGTGAGTTCATGTGACCCCTTGGGGGCACTTCGTCATAATGTATTGTTTTTCTGCGTGCCAAATATAAGTGCTGTGCAAAGAAATCGTTTTGGAATCATGTGGGTTGCTTCTCAGTCTTATTTGGCTTGAATTCACAAACTAACCCTTTAAATAAGCTTACCTTTTCTAAACACAACTATCAAAAATCATGGTTAATAAGTATTTTGTTGACCAAACCACTCCTTCACACCTATGTCATGAATACCCTCAGAGGGCGCAGTCCTTGTGAAATGATAAATGGGCAGAATGCCCACTCATAACTTCATGCCTGTACTGTGTTTTGGCAGTGAGAGATGTCGTTGGAACTGCAGCCGCCCATCCAAAGCCCTAACAGCCTCGAGCTATGCATCCTTGTTATGTTTTTAATGGGACTAAGCCAATCCCACATACACCGTGGAAACCTGAACCTGGCCCCCAAGTGAATTGCAGAAATCTGTTACCAATTTCAAGAATATCAGTGCCTATATTGCAGCGTAAATATTAGGATGATGTTTCACAAAATCTTTGTAGCAACTATCAACAAAAAACGCCACCTAGAGCCCCTTGCAAACTAGAACTACTGGAAAGGACAGTGATGTCTGTTTCTGTTCCCGTCCATCTTCGCACTCTGTGTGATGGTTTTACATGCCATGTGGGGTGATGAAAACTGCCGTAGTGATCTACGGAGAACAGTTCCATAAACCACCATGAATAACATGTGAGGTACTTTGTAGGCTCAGGGGAAAAAAGAGAGAAAGTGCCTCTAAGCATTCAGATTTGGTTTTCATGCAAGATCGCGCCTTCTGACAACAAAAAAACAAGATCTGTTAGCCTTGACAACATGAGCAAAGTCAGACTTAATGTCCGACGACAGTCTGGGAACAGAGCAAGAGTTCCATCTTCTCTGACACGGTCCCATTGAATCATGACATCCAGTGCAATGGCGGTACAACCTTGAGGTCTACTTCATCAGGACCTGTTTCTTTGCAACTGATCATAGTGACCTTCTGTGCAGGGACAGAGACATTCTTCGTCAAGGAGACAGGCGAAAACCACAGAGGACTGATGTTCGCTCTGAACGTGAGGTATCCAAACGAAGGTGATGCCATGACTACAAGCAGGCTTGATTTCTTTTCATGCTGGGCAATGGGAAACAGAAGATTGCTTTAATGTGCAATACTGCTCCTGATCAGACTCATTATTCATAAATGACGTAAACATTGAAAAAAAAAAAATAAAAAACGACGAATATCTTGTAGAGCTAGGTCGCCATAAGGACATGATCTGCTATTGATTTTCCAAAGATCCTAGTGAAGATTGGCATAATAAGCTACACGTACTTTTTATAATCAATTATTCCTTTGTGTGAACTGAAATCTCTTCTCGGTCCCCCTCCTCCCCTCCCCCCCCCCCTCTCTTCTCTCTCTCTCTCTCTCTCTCTCTCTCTCTCTCTCTCTCTCTCTCTCTCTCTCGAGGTCTCTCAGGAAGAGTGTGTGTGTGGTGTGTGTGGGGGGGGGGGGGCATAATAGGAAACATTGTGGCATAGGGCCAAATCAATGAGAGTTCCATCTTATTTTGTTCATGACTGAATAATTATCATCTAATGTGATGAGCGTCCCTGAACTATTCAGTGTCCAAAAAATTATGGACTTGTCCTCGTCATGGGCCAGAACTAGCATTTTTGTCAGCGATGTAACTAATGTCAAACTGTGTCAACATCACCGTATACCTTAGGAGAGAAAAGTGCCAAGTTTTGTGTGACACTGTCGGGCTGGAATGTCCTTTCCAATGTCTTGTATTTTGCACAGGTCATACTCCTGAAGCACGTACAGAGAAAATGTGTGTATATAAGTGGTTGGGGTTAGCTGATTTCAAGACATGCCAAGTGGAACAGTGATGGATACACTGAATTTGTTTGAATCGAGTTCACTATGACCAAACATGTATTAGAGACGGCTGGTGTCATGTTCTGTTAGCAACACAATATTTTTGCTATGTAAAACACGATTAGGCCGTGACATCCAAGTAGACCCCTGGCACTCATTATTAGAAAAATCACATGACAAATAAAAATGTACATAAGATCAAATCTTGCAAGGAATTTAAAGTAACTATACCAGATAACCGAGACAAACAAATTACAATTCAAAACACAACGCGTTCGACCTCCTAGGTTTTCTTCAGCCAAGAGAAACAATATCCAGGACAAAGAAATGAAGAACAAACAATCATTTATCTTCTCAAATATTCAGCACAAGATGGGTGTACACAAAATCAGCTCAGAATCCGACACTGACAAAACAAAACAGCCCAAAAAATCTGACATTGCTGCTGGAATCATGTTGGCATTTAGAGTGCAAAGGGAAGACTCGAAACAGGACAGAACAGTGCAGAGTTCAAGTATTTGCAACAAAATATAAACAGTAAATACGAGTGGGAATAATATTCGAAAAATGCAACACAAATTGGTTGTTTTTAATGCAGTTTAATCTGAACAAAACAGACTTGCCAACTGCTGAAAGAAAGCATATAAAAACGACCTGGATCAACTTTATGGAAGAACAGTGGTAAGAAGGAGAGACAGAAAATTTGTCATTATTAGTACGAACTAGATTAGAGCCACAAATAATGAAGATGACACTACAACGATTTAGAGACTATAAAGTTTTCTCAAGACTTGGCGGTCTGCGCGTTCCTTTGTCAATTCCCATCATCCCTCTCCCCAACGAAACTTAAGACTATGACATGTCTGCTCATTGTATTTTGTTGACATCCTGCACCAGTGTTAGAGGATTTCAAACATCAAGAATATAAAAGTGCTGGTACCCATGGGGTAGGCCAGACGAAAATCATGTAAACAAAAACATGACAGTCAAATTCAACAATACCAGTAGGGATAAGACTAATCTGCATTCACGATTTTCATGATATGCTTGAGAAAAGAGAGGGTGCTGTGGATAAGATGGCTCACAATTTAACGGGACACAGTAGCAAAGCAAAAGCAGCAGGAGGTGGGGTGGGGTGGCATATTTGTCTGAGGGAAGTAGACCCTCGGGACCACGTATATCGAATAAAAAGGTAGCAGCAACAGGGATACCATGAGGCATCAAGGACACTGTCAATGCCGAAAAGAACAGAGAGAGTTAACACAGCCCATGCGTGGCAAATGACAGAGACACTGGCCATCCTTCCGGCCATACGACCACCAATCAGCAGCGAACCGAGTTTGGCTATGGCGATAACGACTAGGAGATAGGAGGGTGTTGGAGCATAGCCCGTGTCGATTACACTATTGGTCACGTCTGGTCCCTCATGACGTCAGAACAAGCGGCAGCTGATCAAATGACTTGCTGAGGCCCAATTGCACTGGCGCGTGACTTTTTAGTTTTGCTAGTTTTGTGAAACCATTGTTTTGTTTGGTGACTAAGTGATTCTATGTTTGTTTAATATGCTTTCATTTTTACAGTGAAGCGCCTTCTTAAGTGCGAGAGGAGAACCGCACACGTCGACCTCATGACCTGCTTTCATTTGGATTTCCTTCGCCGTTTTTTCGACATCAGTTGGCATGACATCTTTATGATGTTAAAAATGAATTAACTTTCACTAATGGTTAAATAAATATTTCAGTGCACAAATCTGACGCCAAATAACGGAGAATATTTTAATAACGAATAATTTCCACGTATTTTCTGATTTGAAAACCAAATACTAACAAGATTAAATGCATGAAAAACATATGAAGATAGATTGAGACTTAAAACAAAATGAGTACTCACAAGAATTACCATGAGTATCCGTCAGGTGGGGTTTTGATCCAAATCTCAGGCCAGGAGATGATGACGATTTTTTAGGAATTTTCAAGTTCTTGTTTATACAATCTGCACTGTGCAATATGACAGATTAGTATAAGGAAAAAGAATTCATTTAGGCGTTTTCATGTATAAACATGGCTTACATACTATCCTATCATTCCCTTTTACACATAATCGAGTCATTGAACAAGCTATAAATATGCAATGCAAATATCTGAAACATTTGCAGACGTTCAGAGTTTTCAAGACATTTCCGAAATTTGTGCAAAAGCCAAAAGGAGGGGGAGGGGGGGGGGGGGGGGGGGGCTGAGGGTGTGGGTGAGGAGGGGAAGAGAGTACAAAAAAACCTTGCTGAACGTCTTCTGTACATGCTAAATTTGCATCTTTTCCATTTTGTAGTAGGGCAGATAAATCTATTTTTAGAAAGTATGGCACGCAACACACAACCAGCTAGATGCTTGTCATGGGATTTCATTCATTATTTTCCTCCTGTTTGCTTTTTCATTAGGTATGGGTACGTGCTAACAACATTACAAACATGTTTCACTGTGTGTGTGTGGTGTGACAGGCTAAGGGGCTCTGTCAGGCGTGGCAAACAATTGCCGACCACAACATGTACATAGGATGGAAGGGGCTGAAGTCGTTTGGGGATAGGAAGGTGGAGAGAGAGACCATGCATCATGGAAGGCTAGTTAACGGGTCATGGCGCACAGACTAGAGTGAACTCCATACCAATGGAAGGAGGCAGTTATATGTCTCGATAAGCAATGAAGACAATTTAGGTGTTGGCCTGTGCTTGTTTCCCCCCACTATTAGATTGTTCATCTTTGTATTTGTCTTATTTTATTCAAGTTTTAAAAGGCTGTGCCAGTCTTGAATAAAAGGTACTCTGTGTTAGATTTCCTTATGGGAGCAAAAAACTACCCCACTTGTTTGCTGTGTGTTGTTTACTGTTCCCTGCCTCATTTCAGTTTTCCAATTAAAGTAGTTTGGATTGGAAGTAAGAAAAACTCAATCACAAAGCCATATGCATGACGAGAGAACCTTTCCTGGAACCCCAGGATTTTCGAGATTTGGGGCATTCAATTTTGCCTAGACTTCAATAGGATGATTGAAATATATTTCCATGGAAATGTTGCATAACATTAAAAGACTATTAGGGAGGGGTGGAGCAAGAGAGATCTCTCTCCCCTGGGTATGAAAACTCTTGGTTGTATCAAAACTAACATACTTATTATTAAACTTGCCAGATCCATCTCTAAATTTTGTCAATGAACTACAAGCTGTGTTGTATGTTTTTATGGAGTGATAACCCCACAAAGGTAAAAAGAAGCATTGTGGTGTAACCATACACTGAGGGTGGGTTACAAATGATTGATTTGCATACTGATATTGCTTCATTCAAATTGTCATGGTTTAAAAGACTTAATTTTGAGGGAAGCTTGCAAGGTTTATATATTCATTATTTCCCAACTTTGTGAACCTGCCAAAACTAGGCGAGGAATATGTGCATGTTTGTTTGAAGTCATGTAAGAACCTATTTTGGACAGATGTACGAAAAACATATCAAGATTTGTATGCAAAATGCCTTCTCCTGAACCCTGTAGAGTTTCTGGCTGAATGTATATTTACTACAACAAACACATAATAAGAGGTAGACATGTTGCATTTCTAAAGGAATGGGGTTGATGAGAACATCTTGTTTATTCACCATTTACAAAGTGTTACTAATAACAGATTCTATACCTTTCATGAATTTCGAGATCTTCATCCAAACATTAACAGAACTAGTTTTCTTTTATACAGGTATTATTAATGCTATCACTGAGCATCAACGGAAATGTAATATTCAGTTGGTAGACAGAAATCTGGTTATAGAACGACGAAAATTTGGAAAGCAAGAGCATACAGGGACTACTTTGAAATCTGATGTGTTGCCTGCAGCAGTTCTAAAATGGAACCTTAGTTTCTGAAAATTTGAAGTGGTTCAAGATTTTTAAATATTGTAACATTTTTTTCATGACACAAAACTGAAATGGTTTTCAGCTGCACATATTACATCGTCTTTTGCCAACAAAAATATTTCAACAACTGCAAGTTTGTTGAAGACCCAATTTGTAATTTTTGCCAGAAAGAAAATTCAAACCATCCAACATCTGCTATGGAAACGTACAATTGTACAGAACTTCTGGCTTGATCTAATACATGTTTTGTTCCACAAAATGTGAACACTGTGAAAATTCAGCCATCTGAAAAACTAATTCTGTTTGGATATAAAGATGGTGCTAAAACAGATTTTGGACTTAGTTACATTTTAATAAAATTCTATGTAATTAAATCAAAAATGGCAAAGGATGTACCCAGTGTGCAAGGTTTCCCCTTGTGTTATGAAAAACAGATATTCTGACCTTAAATCTATGCATTCGTTTAGTGGGTACATATTCTCAATTCTGTGAACAATGGTGGGGATACCAAGATCCACTTTGAAAATTTTGCATTCCCCTATTTCGATACATATGTGAATGGTTACTTTTACAGACTCTCTCTCTCTCTCTCTCTCTCTCTCCCTCTCTCTTTCTCAAGGACTGCTTTAGCTCTGTCATTATTTTCTCCATGAAAGTTAAGTACAGATTGTTGAACAATTCTGTGCTGTCAGTGCTTTATATACAACCTTGTTCCGAAGTGCGGTGGGAAGAATGATTGATTTGAACCAGTGGAGGACACGAATTAGACTTTTCCGTGCCTTGGTAAACACGGTGAACAGTCGGCCATGTTATCTGCGTGCAGACAGCAAGGTTAAGAAGTGCACAACAGATGTGACAGTGTGTGACGTTCTCGCCACTTGGATTGTACTGTGCTTTGCGATGGCTGCTATCCACTGTGTATACAGCAACCTTCACAGCGCTTCATTTGTGGAACTTGCATCTGTTTTCGTTGTGCAGAAGGGAACATGTCCTGATTTCTTCAACTGCGCTAGTCTTGCAAGTGAAGTCGGTCAGTACCAAACATTTCCCTCTGTACCAGCCTTTCTTGTGTTGTGTGCTGTCAACGCCGTTCTGTGTGCCCGTCGCCTCTTCTTCTCAGCGGCGATGTGGAGCAAAACCCAGGACCTGATCATCGTGAAGAGAACTGTGAAAATGTGCACGTCACATTGACAGCGAAGGTGGGTCATGTTTTCCTCCCGTCTATGCTAAACAGATCCTGGACGCAATAAAGCAGCAGGGGTGACCAGCAAAAAAGAGCAAAACATGGCAATCAGAGAAGACTTGAGTGAAATTAAAAATGAACTTGGTAAAGTGAAGCAGACATGCTCGGAAATAACTCAGAGATGTGATAATCTGGAACAAGAAAATATCAGATTGTTGGCAAGAATATCAGATCTCATGACAGAAATATACGAGCTGAGCATTGAAACACAAAACTGCCAAAAGAAGAAACTAGAAAACTTTCTGAGATGGTGCAGAATCTTAGAGGAAATGTTAACCACATGGAAACGGAAATCGACAGGCTGGAAAGTTTTTCTAGGCGTGATAACCTGAGATTCTTCGGAATTCCCCAAATAACTGAGAAAGAAGATTATAACATGTGTGCCACTTCTGTGATAACAGCTTTGAACAGTGTAGAGGGGGACAAGACATGGACAGAAGATGATACTGTACGTGCACATCGTGTGGGACAGGCTAGGAATAATGAACCGAGACCAATGATCGTGAAATTAAAAAACTCGAAGAACAAAATGAACATTCTAACTGACAAAGAGTACAGGGGGAAGCTACAAGAAGAAGGTGTTCGTGTTGCCAACGACTTGACACGAAGGCAGGCTGACATTGCGGCACAGGCCAGAAGGGAGGGCAAGTCAGCCTACTTCGTCAGGGGGAAGATGACCATTGAACCAAAGAGGCCTGACCCAAGGACGTACGCAGAGGTGACGGCAGCTGCGAGGAGCACGGTGACTACGACGGACACACCACCGACGATGACCACGCCAACCGTGCCAGCCCCCTCCATGCCCGGGGATCACCGGGAAACCTCGCGTCACCTGACAGCAGAAAAAAGGGGTCAACACGGCGACCGCAACCATGACGGGGATTCCCCTGGTGGTGGTCACGTGACCGGCTCTTCCAATCAGCGTCCAGCAGCACACCGTGGCGACCGTGTCGACGCAGGGTCAGGGTCGACTTCTCGCCTGAGTGACGTCGGTAACAGTGGCAGTCAGTCTCGTGCTGCACGGAGAGGTGGGCCCAACAGATCAGAGTCAAACAGGTTTGCAGGGTTATTTGCGTGCTGGTGACAGTAGGAAGAGCTGTGTGACAGGCAGAAATCTTCGCTCGTGC
The DNA here is from genome assembly GCA_016801955.1 of Conus betulinus. Lineage (NCBI taxonomy): Eukaryota > Metazoa > Mollusca > Gastropoda > Neogastropoda > Conidae > Conus > Conus betulinus. Next base: position 20,874 of record JADBJO010025174.1, read on the forward strand.
AACAAATGACGCGAAGCGGACAGTCAGACATCTGGTTTCTCTTTTTTAAATTATAATGTTGAAAACTTGTGTGTAAAATTGAATGATGTTTCTTTTGTTAAATTTGTCACGTCGTACGATTTTGTGTGCTTAACAGAGACCTTTCTTGACAGCTCATTTGATTTGAACAATATATTCCATAATTATGTTAAATTCAGTGCTCCTGCCAAAAAACTTTCATCCCAAATCGCAGTTCAGGAAGTGTCCTCTTCCTTGTTAAAAATGTTTTTCAGATTATATGGAAGAAGTAAAACTGGAATGTGATAATGCTATTGTAGTTAGAATTAACACAAAAAAAAAAAGACTTGTTGAATATTGATAAAGACATGGTTGCCATCTCTTGCTATATTGTTCCTGAAGGAGGACCAGCATATAATCATACATATTTTAAAAAATGGTATTCATATACTTGAAGAAAATGTATTACAGTGTGTAAATACTGATGATGTGTATATTATGGTATGTGGGGACATGAATGCCAAAGCAGGGTGTGAGCAAGTGAGAGAGGAAGATATGAGAAATATGTGCCAGCAGAGGATTGTGAGGATGAAGATAGAGTGGGTGCGACACGCTGTTCTAAAGATAGTATCATTAACAATTTTTGGAAATCTCTACTGGAATTTTGCTATTTGTTTGATTTAGTTATTGTTAATGGATCTGTTGACAAGGATGTTGATGGTGAATTTACTTTTGTTTCATCTCAAGGGTGCAGTGTAATTGATTATTTTATAGTGTCTGATGAATTGTTAAACTTATGTAATTTACATGTTGGGTGATAGTCTGTATTCTTCACATCTACCATTTGAACTGTTTTGGAACAAAAGTCTACCAGCAAATGATAAGCCACATATGCCAACAGGGACTCATAAAGAAAAAAAGATTATATGGTCAGATGATTTTTGTTGAAACTTACCAACATGAACTTGATTCTGAAGCATTTATAGAGTGTTTGAATCGTGCATATAAAGAATCTTAATAGAAATATCAGTAATGCTGTAGAAATATTTACCAATGTTATGAATAGTGCAGCAGCATGTATGGTGAGAACAGTGGGAGTAATGAGAAAAATGACTGGTTTGATGGTGAATGTAAACATAAAAAAAAGGCAGTGAAGAGACTGTTACAAAGTTTCGGAGAGCTAATCAGTAGAATACAGAACAGCACAAAAGGAGGCCTTTGTTAAAGAAAGAAAGTGTACTCTGACCTCCAACAAGCCAAAAAAAAAAAGAAGAAGAAATGGGATGGATGAAAAACAAAATTAATGAATTGAAACAGTCAACAAACAACCCGAAACAGTTTTGGTCAACCATAAGAACAATAAATAAGAAAAGTATCGTATACAATGAACTCAGTTGTCAGCAGTGGTATGATCACTTTTTTGATGTGTTTAACAACTTTGTTAGTCATGATCAGGAAGACATGGAATCAGCTGACTTCATTGATGAAGTCGAAGAGCCATTATTTAATGACCCTATTACCAGACAAGAAGTTATTAGTGGTATACATAAGTTAAAACATGGAAAGAGTGCCGGGCCAGATAAAATTGTTAGCGAAATGTTTAAAAATGCAAATTCAGCTCTACTTGATTTCATTGTAGCTTTGTTTAGTATTATTTTTGAAAAAGGAGTTTTCCCAGAAGAATGGTCAAAATCAATCATTGTTCCAATCCATAAAAAGGGAGACATAAATACGCCAGACAATTACAGAGGAATAGCTTTACACAGTATTGTTAGTAAGATATATACGTACATATTAAACAGAAGATTAACTGTGTGGTCTGGAAATGAAGAAAAGATAATAGAAGAACAGGCAGGCTTTAGGAGAAACTATAGTACTGTGGACCATATTTTTACATTATATGCGATGGTGCAGAAATATCTTCTACAAAACAGTAAACTTTATGTGGCTTTCGTAGACTTTAAAAGGCATTTGATTCTGTGAACCGAAATATTTTATGGACTATTTTGAGAAAATCAGGAATTAACGGGAAAATCTACAAAGCTCTTAGAGGAATATATGATTCAGCCTTGTCTTGTGTGCGTGACAAAGGTATGTATTCAGAATTTTCAGTTGCCCAGGAGGTGTAAAACAAGGATGCCTACTGAGTCCTCAGTGATTTTCATTCTTCATTAATGAATTAGCAATTGAAATAAGTAAAGGAGGCAGGCACGGTATACAAATGATTCCAAATGCTGTTGAAGTCTTCCCTGATGTTTGTTCGCAGATGATGTTATTCTCCTTTCTGACACAGTTGTTGGTCTCCAAATCAACTAAACATTTTGCAAAAGGAATCAGACAGACTGCAGTTAACGATTAATCTTGAAAAAAAAAACAGATGTCATGATTTTCAGGATGGGTGGTCATCTGTCCAGACATGAAAAATGGTGGTACGGGGAAGAAGAAGTAAAAGTAACAAATAATTATAATACCTAGGAATGATATTACAACTAAATTAAGTCTTAATATGGGGTGGTCAGAAAACATATAAAAAAGGGGGAAAAAAGGAGTGGTACAAATACTAAGATCATTAAGGAAAAATAAATACATTGAACTGTCGATATTTTGGAAACTTTTTGATTCGCAAATTGAGCCCATGCTGACGTATGCTGCAGAAGTCTGGGGTTTATCTGATAACTTCCAAATGGAAAAAGTTCACCACATTTGCAATTAAACGCTTCATGAATATCCCACTGCATTCCTCAAACAAAATAATATTTGGAGAAGCAGGCAGATACCCACTTTACATACGCACCCAACTGAAATCCATAAGATATTGGCTAAGACTGTCGAAATTACCATTGACTAGGTTATGTCGACAAGCATATGAGATGCTGTTACAACAGCATGAAACAGAAAAGTGCAACTGGGTGACAAGGTAAAAAACTGTTTCTTACTGAAACGGGTTTGGCATAGTTTGTTAAGTCAGGAAGTGGGAGATGATAATCTGTTTATTTCGGAACTGAAAGATATGCTAATATGTATATTTCAGCAAAACTGGCACTCACAGATGGAAGGAAAAGAAAAGTATGATTGGTTTCTTAATTTGTTTAACAGCCAACCTGCAACCAGAAAAGTATTTACTTGTTATAAGCATAAATGGCATAGAGATATGCTCGCTAGATTAGAACTAGACTTTAGTTTAAATGCAAGTAACTTTGGTTTATGCAAGGGTTACAAACCGATAACGTATGTAAGGTGTGTACCATGAATG
>JADBJO010025175.1:0-15000 GCA_016801955.1 Conus betulinus
TTCACTGTCTCATAGCTCTTTACCTCCCCTCCCTAGCTTCACTGTCTGTTAGCTTTGTACCTCCCTCCATGGTTTGAGTGTCTGATGTTTCTTTAGCTCCGTTCCCCAGGTTCACTGTCTAAATGCTCTTTACCTCTTCTGTACGGCTTCACTGTCTTACAGCTCTTTTACCTCCCCTCCAAAGGTTCACTGTTTGGTAGCTCTTTACCCCCCCCCCCCCCCCCCCCTCCATGGCTTCACTGTCCGATAGCTCATTACTTCCAATCCCTAGGTGCAGTGACTGATAACTCTTTAACTCCCCTCCCTAGGTCCACTGTCTGATAGCTCTTTTACTTCCTCTGCATAGGTAAACTGTCTGATAGCTCTTTACTTCCTCTGCATAGGTAAACTGTCTGATAGCTCTTTACTTCCTCTGCATAGGTAAACTGTCTGATAGCTCTTTACTTCCTCTGCCTAGGTAAACTGTCTGATAGCACTTTACTTCCTCTGCATAGGTAAACTGTCTGATAGCTCTTTACTTCCTCTGCATAGGTAAACTGTCTGATAGCTCTTTACTTCCTCTGCAATAGGTTCACTGTCTGATAGCTCTTTACTTCCTCTGCATAGGTAAACTGTCTGATAGCTCTTTACTTCCTCTGCATAGGTAAACTGTCTGATAGCTCTTTACTTCCTCTGCATAGGTAAACTGTCTGATAGCTCTTTACTTCCTCTGCATAGGTAAACTGTCTGATAGCTCTTTCCCTCCCCTCTCTGATAGGTATAACTGTCTGATAGCTCTTTACTTCCTCTGCATAGGTAAACTGTCTGATAGCACTTTACTTCCTCTGCATAGGTAAACTGTCTGATAGCTCTTTACCTCCCCTCACTGGGTTCCCTGTCTGATAGTTCTTACCTTCCCTTCCTAGGTTGACTCTGATAGCTCCTTACCTCCCCCCCCCCCCCTCCCCACGGTTCATTTTCTGATAGCTGTTTACCTTCGCGCTTTGCCCCCGCCCCTCCCCCCCTCCCCCCCTCTAGGTTCATTGTCGGATTGCTCTTTCTCTCCTCTTCTTGCTTGGTTTGGTTCACTGTCTGATAGGTTTGTACCTCTCCTCCATGGGTTTGCTGTCTTATAGCTCTATACTTCCCCTCCCTTGTTTCATTGTCTGATAGGTCTGTACCTACCCCCCCCCCCCCTCCCTGGGTTCATTGTCTGATAGGTCTGTACCTCCCCTCCATGGGTTCCAGTCTGATAGGTCTTTACTTCCGCTCTCATGGGTACACTGTCTCATACTTCCCCTAAAGGGTTACACTCTCTAATAGATATTTAATTCCCCTCCATGGGTTCACTGTCTGATAGCTGTCTTTTTACCTCCCCTCCATGAGCTCACTGTCTGTGAGGTCTTTTACCTCCAGTCCATGCTTTGACTGTCTGGCAGCTCTTTACCTCCCCTCCATGAGCTCACTGTCTAATAGCTCTTTACCTCCCCTCTATAGGTTCTCTATCTCATACCTTTTCCCCATTCCTCCGTAGTACTCTATGATAGCTCTTTACCTCCCCTCTATGGGTTCACTGTCTGATAGCTCTTTACCTCCCGTCCATGGGTTTACTGTCTGTTTGCGCTTTACCTCACCTTCATGGGTTCTCTGTCTGTTAGCTCTTTACCTCCCCTCACCAGGTTACTGTCTGATAGCTCTTTACCTCCCGTCCATGGGTTCACTGTCTGATAGTTCTTTACCTTGCCTCACTAGGGTCAAGGTCTCATAGCTCTTTACCTTTCCCCACTAGGTTCAAGGTCTGACAGATGTTACCTTTCGTCTATGGGTTGAATATCTGATAGCTCTTTACCTCTCCCCCCCCCCCCCCCCCCGCCATGGGTTCACTGTCTTATAGCTCTTTCTGTCCACTCCATCTCCATGGGTTCACTGTCTGATAGCACTTTCCCTCCCCTCCCAAGGGTCACTGTCTGATAGATCTTTACTTCCTTTCCTTGAGCTCACTGTGTGTTGGCTCTTTATCTCCCGTCCATGGGTTCTCTCTCTTATGAGTCCCCTCCATGGGTTCACTGTCTGATACCTGTTTATTCCCCCCCTCCCTAGCTTCACTGTCTGCTGCTAACTTTTTACCTCCCTCCATGGTTTGAGTGTCTGATGGTTGTTCAGCTCATCCCCAGGTTCACTGTCTAAATGCTCTTTACCCTCTTCTCCATGGGTTCACAGCTCTTTCTTCTCCCCTCCAAAGGTTCACTGTTTGGTTGCTCTTTACTCCCCCCCTCGACCCCCCCTCCCCCCCCCCCCCCCCCCCCCCCCCCCCGCCGCCTGCATAGGTTAACTGTCTACTAGTTCTTTGCCTTCCCTCCCTGGGTTCACAAACTGCTAGGTCTTTATTTCCCCTCCATGGGTTCACTGTATGTTTGCTCTTTACCTCCCCTCCATGGGTTCATTGTCTGATAGCCTCCCCTCGATGGGTTCACTGTCTGATAGCCTTTTACCTCCCCTCCATGGTTTCACTATCTGATAGCTCCCCTCCATGGGTTTCACCGTCTGATAGCTCCCCTCGATGGGTTCACTGTCTGATAGCCTTTTACCTCCCCTCCATGGTTTCACTATCTGATAGCTCCCCTCCCCCATGGGTCTGATAGCTTCACCGTCTGATAGCTCCCCTCGATGGGTTCACTGTCTGATAGCTCCCCTCCATGGGTTCACCGTCTGATAGCTCCCCTCGATGGTTTCACTGTCTGATAGCCTTTTACCTCTCCCCTCCATGGGTTCCCCCGATGGGTTCACTGTCTGATAGCCTTTTACCTCCCCTCCATGGGTTCACTGTCTGATAGCCTCTTTACCTCTGATAGCTCCCTCGATGGGTTCACTGTCTGATAGCTCCCCTCCATGGGTTCACCGTCTGATAGCTCCCCTCCATGGGTTCACTGTCTCTGATAGCTCCCCTCCATGGTTCACTGTTCTGTCTGATAGCCTTTCTCCCTCCGATGGGTTCACTGTCTGATAGCTCCCCTCCATGGGTTCACTGTCTGATAGCTCCCCTCGATGGGTTCACTGTCTGATAGCTCCTAGGTTCCGTCTGTCTGATGGGTTCATTGTCTGATCCCTCCCCTGGGATGGGTTCACTGTCTGATAGCCTTTTACCTTCCCTCCATGGGTTCACTGTCTCACTGTCTGATAGCTCCCCTCCTCACTGTATGATAGCTCCCCTCGATGGGTTCACTGTCTGATAGCTCCCCTCGATCTCACTGTCTGATAGCTCCCCTCGATGGGTTCACTGTCTGATAGCTCCTCTCGATGGGTCACTGTCTGATGATAGCTCCCCCCTCGATGGGTTCACTGTCTGATAGCTCCCCCTCCATGGGTTCACTGTCTGATAGCTCCCCCCTCCCCTCCATGGGTTCACTGTCTGATACTTTTACTTCCCTCACTGTTCTGATAGCTCCCCTCGATGGGTTCACTGTCTGATACTCTTTCCTCCCCTCGATGGGTTCACTGTCTGATAGCTCCCCTCGATGGGTTCACTGTCTGATAGCTCACTGTCTCGGGGTTCACTGTCTGATTATGGCTCACTAGCTCCTCTCGATGGGTTCACTGTCTGATAGCTCCCCTCGATGGGTTCACTGTCTGATAGCTCCTCTCGATGGGCTCACTGTCTGATAGCTCCCCTCGATGGGTTCACTGTCTGATAGCTCCTCTCGATGGGTTCACTGTCTGATAGCTCCCCTCGATGGGTTCACTGTCTGATAGCTCTTTCACTGTCTGATAGCTCCCTCCCCTCATGGGTTCACTGTCTGATAGCACCTCTCAATGGGTTCACTGTCTGATAGCTCCCCTCGATGGGTTCACTGTCTGATAGCTCTTTACCCTCCCCTCCATGGGTTTACTGTCTGATAGCTCCTCTCAATGGTTCACTGTCTGATAGCTCCCCTCGATCGGTTCACTGTCTGCTAGCTCTTTACCTCCCCTTCATGGGTCCGCTGTGTGTTCGCCCTTTTACCTCCCCTCCATTGGTTTATTGTCTGATAGCTCTTTCTCTCCCCTCCATGGCTTCACTGTCCGATAGCTCATTACTTCCAATCGCTAGGTGCAGTGACTGATAACTCCCCTTCATAGGTTCACTGTCTGATAGCCTTTTACCTCCCCTCCCTGGATTCCCTGTCTGATAGTTTCTTCACTTCCCCTCCCATGGGTTCACTGTTGATTGTCTGATACCTCCCCTCCTTACCCCCCCCCCCCCCCCCCCCCCCCCCCCCCCCTTCCCGGTTCATTTTCTCATAGCTCTTTATGCCCCCCACCCCTCTTCATCCTAGGTTCACTGTCTGATTGCTCTTTATCTCCTCTTGCTTAGTTCACTGTCTGATAAGTCTGTACCTCCTCCTCCTCGATGGGTTTGCTGTTTTATAGCTCTACACTTCCCCTCCCTTGGTTCACTGTTGATAGCTCTTTACCTCCCGTCCATGGGTTCCTGTCTGATAGGTCTTTACTTTCGCTCCATGGGTACACTGTCTCATACTTCCCCTAAAGGGTTCACTTTCTAATAGATCTTTAATTCCCCTCCATGGGTTCACTGTCTGATAGCTGTTTACCCTCCCCTCCATGAGCTCACTGTCTGTGAGGTCTTTACCTCCCGTCCATGCTTTGACTGTCTGACAGCTCTTTACCTACCCTCCATGAGCTCACTGTCTAATAGCTCTTTACCTCCCCTCTATAGGTTCTCTCTCTCATACCTTTTCCCCCCCCTCCGTAGTACTCTAGTACTCCCCTCTATGATAGTCTGATAGCTCTTTACCTCCCCTTCATGGGTTTACTGTCTGTTTGCTCTTTACCTCACCTTCATGGGTTCTGTCTGTTAGCTCTTTACCTCCCCTCACCAGGTTAACTGTCTGATAGCTCTTTACCTCCCGTCCATGGGTTCACTGTCTGATAGTTCTTTACCTTGCCTCACTAGGGTCAAGGTCTCATAGCTCTTTACCTTCCCCCACTAGGTTCAAGGTCTGACAGATGTTTACCTTTCGTCTATGGGTTGAATATCTGATAGCTCTTTACCCCCCCCCCCCCCCCCCCCCCCCCCCCCCCCCCCCGCCATGGGTTCACTGTATTATAGCTCTTTCTGTCCACTCCATCTCCATGGGTTTATTGTCTGATTGCACTTTCCCTCCCCTCCCAAGGGTCACTGTCTGATAGATCTTTACTTCCTTTCCATGAGCTCACTGAGTGTTGGCTCTTTATCTCCCCATCATGGGTTCTCTCTCTTATGAGTCCCCTCCATGGGTTCACTGTCTGATAACTATTTATTTCCCATCAAAAGGTTCACTGTCTGATAGCTCTTTACCACCCCTGCATAGGTTCACTGTCTCAAAGCTCTTGCCCCCCCCCCCTTCCTAAATTCAGTGTCTGATTGCTCTTTACCCCCCCTCCCATGAGTTACGGTCTGATAGCTCCCCCCTCCGCTCCGTGGGTACACTGTCTGACAGCTACCCTCCATGGGTTCACTGTCTCATATCTCTTTACCTCCCCTCCCTAGTTTTACTGTCTGCTAGCTTTTTCCCTCCCTCCATGGTTTGAGTGTCTGATGCTTCTTTAGCTCCGTTCCCCAGGTTCACTGTCTAAATGCTCTTTACCTCTTCTCCACGTGTTCACTGTCTTACTGCTCTTTACCTCCCTTCCAAAGGTTCACTGTTGGTACCTCTTTACCTCCCCTCCATGGCTTTCACTGTCCGATAGCTCATTACTTCCAATCCCTAGGTGCATTGACTGAAAACTCTTTAACTCCCCTCCCTAGGTTCACTGTCTGATAGCTCTTTACCTCGCCTGCATAGGTTAACTGTCTGATAGCTCTTTACCACCCCTGCATAGGTTCACAGTCTCAAAGCTCTTGGCCTCACCTTCGTAAAGTTCAGTGTCTGATTGCTCTTTACCTCCCTACATGGTTATGGTCTGATAGCTCTCCCCCTCCGCTCCGTGGGTACACTGTCTGACAGCTACCCTCCATGGGTTCACTGTCTCATAGCTCTTTACCTCCCCTCCCCTCCCTAGCTTCATTGTCTGCTAGCTTTTTACCTCCCTCCATGGTTTGAGTGTCTGATGTTTCTTTAGCTCCGTTCCCCAGGTTCACTGTCCTATATGCTCTTTACCTCTTCTCCACGACTTCACTGTCTTACAGCTCTTTACCTCCCCTCCAAGGTTCACTGTTTGGTAGCTCTTTACTTCCCCCACCCCCCAGCCGCTGCATAGGTTAACTGTCTATTAGCTCTTTCCCTCCCCTCCCTGGTTTCACAATCTGATAGTTCTTTATTTCCCCTCTATGGGTTCACTGTATGTTTGCTCTTTACCTCTTTCCCTCCCCTCCCTGGGTTCACAATCTCTGATAGTTCTTTATTTCCCCTCTATGGGTTCACTGTATGTTTGCTCGTTACCTCTTTCCCTCCCCTCCCTGGTTTCACAATCTGATAGTTCTTTATTTCCCCTCTATGGGTTCACTGTATGTTTGCTCTTTACCTCTTTCCCTCCCCTCCCTGGGTTCACAATCTGATAGTTCTTTATTTCCCCTCTATGGGTTCACTGTATGTTTGCTCGTTACTCTCTCTCATGGGTTCACTGTCTGATAGTTCCCCCCCCCCTATGGGTTCACTGTATGTTTGCTCTTTACCTCCCATCCATGGGTGAACTGTCTTATAGCTCTGTACCTCCCCTCCATGGATTCCGTTCTGATAGGTCTTTACTTCCGCTCCATGGGTTCACTGTCTCATACTTCCCCTATAGGGTTCACTCTCTAATAGATCTTTATTTCCCTCCATGGGTTCACTGTGTCTGATAGCTGTTTACCTCCCCTCCATGAGCTCACTGTCTTAGAGGTCTTTACCTCCGTCCATGCTTTGACTGTCTGACAGCTCTTTACCTCCCCTCCATGAGCTCACTGTCTAATAGCTCTTTACCTCCCCTCCATAGTTTTTCTCTTCCCCATTCCCTCTGTAGTACTCTATGATAGCTCTTTACCTCCCCTCTATGGGTTCATTGTCTGATAGCTTTTTACCTCCCCTTCATGGGTTTACCGTCTGTTAGCTCTATACCTCACCTTCATGGGTTCTCTGTCTGATAGCTCTTTACCTCCCCTCATCAGGTTAACTGTCTGATAGCTCTTCATCTGCCGTTCCATGGGTTCACTGTCTGATAGTTCTTTACCTCCCCTTCATGGGTTTACCGTCTGTTAGCTCTTTACCCTCACCTTCATGGGTTCTGTCTGGAAGCTCTTTTACCTCCCCCTCACCAGGTTAACTGTCTGATAGCTCTCTTTACCTGCCGTCCATGGCTTCACTGTCTGATAGTTCTTTACCTTCCCTCACTAGGGTCAAGGTCGCATAGCTCTTTATCTTCCACCACTAGGTTCAAGGTCTGATAGCTGTTTACCTTTCGTCTATAGGTTTGAATCTGATAGCTCTTTTTACCTCCTCCCCCCCCCCCCCCCCTGATGGGTTATCCATCTTATAGCTCTTTCTGTGTCCACTCCATCTCCATGGGTTCACTGTCTGATAGCACTTTCCCTCCCCTCCCTAGGGTCACTTTCTGATAGATCTTTACTTCCTTTCCATGGGCTCACTGTGTGTTGGCTCTTTATCTCCCCTCCATGGGTTTCTCTCTCTTATGAGTCCCCATCCATGGGTTCACTGTCTGATACCTGTTTTATTTCCCATCAAAAGGTTCACTGTCTGATAGCTCTTTTACCCCCCCTGCATAGGTTCACACTGTCTGAAAGCTCTTGGCCTCCCCTTCCTAAATTCAGTGTCTGATTGTTCTTTTTTACCTCCCCTCCATGGGTTACGGTCTGATAGCTCTCCCCCTCCGCTCCGTGGGTACACTGTCTGACAGCTACCCTCCATGGGTTCACTGTCTCATAGCTCTTTACCTCCCCTCCCTAGCTTCACTGTCTCCTAGCTTTTTCCCTCCCTCCATGGTTTGAGTGTCTGATGTTTCTTTCAGCTCCGTTCCCCAGGTTCACTGTCTAAATGCTCTTTACCTCTTCTCCACGGCTTCACTGTCTTACAGCTCTTTACCTCCCCTCCAAAGGTTCACTGTTTGGTAGCTCTTTACGCTCCCCTCCATGGCTTTCACTGTCGATAGCTCATTACTTCCAATCGCTAGGTGCATGTGACTGATAACTCTTTAACTCCCCTCCCTAGGTCCACTGTCTGAAAGCTCTTTACCTCCTCCATAGGTTCACTGTCTGATAGCTCTTTACCTCCCCTGCATAGGGTAACTGTCTGATAGCTCTTTATCTCCCCTCCCTGGGTTACATCCCCTATCTGATCCCTTCTTTAGTTCTTCCCTCCCCTCCCTAGGTTGACTGTCTGATAGCTCTTACCTCCCCCCCCCCCCCCCCCCTGGTTCATTTTCTGATAGCTTCTTTACCTCGCTCTTCGCCCGCCCGTCCCCCCCCCCCCCCCCCCCCCCCCCCCCCCCTTCAGGTTCACTGTCTGATTGCTTTTTTTCTCCTCTTGCTTGGTTTTGGTTGCACTGTCTGATAGGTCTGTACCTCTTCGCGATGGGTTTGCTGTCTTATAGCTCTTTACTTCCCCTCCCTTGGTTCATTGTCTGATAGCTCTTTACCTCCCCTCCATGGGTTCACTGTCTGATAGCTCTTTACCCTCCCCTCTATGGGTTCACTGTCTGATAGGTCTTTACTTCCGCTCCATGGGTACACTGTCTGATATCTTTACCCCCCTGAAAGGGTTCACTGTCTGATAGATCTTTACCTCCCCTCCATGGGTTCACTGTCTGATAGCTCTTTACCTCCCTCCATGTTCACTGTCTGATAGTAGTCTTTACCCTCCCTCCCTCCATTTACCTCTTTACCTCCCCCTCCATGGGTTCACTGTCTCCATCTTTACCTCCCCCTCATGGGTTCACTGTCTGATAGCTCTTTACCTCCCCTCCATGAGTTCACTGTCTGATAGCTCTTTACCTCCCCTCCACATGGGTTCATTGTCTGATAGCTCTTTACCCTCCCTCTCATGGGGTTCACTGTCTGATAGCTCTTTATTACCTCCCCTCCCTAGCTTCACTGTCTGATAGTCCTTTACTTCTTCTCCATGGGTTCACTGTCTGATAGCTGCCCTCCCTGGGTTCACTGTCTGATAGATCTTTTACCTCTGCTCCCCCAGGTTCACTGTCTGATAGCTCTTTACCTCCCCTGCCATGGGTTCACTGTCTGATAGGTCTTTACCTCCCCTCCCTAGGTGAAACTTTCTGATAGCTCTTTACCTTCCATCACTAGGTTCACTGTCTGATAGCTCTCTATACATCCCGTCCATGGGTTCACTGTCTGATAGCTCTTTACCTCCCCCCTTCCAGGTCTTCACTGTCTGATAGATCTCTAGCTCCTCCCTCCTCCTAGGTTCACTGTCTGATAGCTCTTTACCTCCCCTGCATAGGTTCCATGTCTGATAGGTCTTTACCTCCCCTTCCCTAGGTTCACTGTCTGATAGCTCTTTACTGTCCCCTCCATGGGTTCACTGTCTGATAGCTCTTTACCTCCTCCCCTCCATCCATGGTTTACTGTCTTATAGTCTTACTCTCCCCTTCATGGGGTTCACTGTCCGATAGCCCTTAATCTCTCCCTCCATGGGTTCACTGTCTGATAGCTTTTACCCACCATCGCTAGGTTCACTGCCTGATAGATCTTCAACTTCCCTCCCTAGGTTGATTGTCTGATGATTCTTTACCTTCCTCCCTCGTCCATCGTTTGACTGTCTGTTAGCTATTTACCCCCCCCTAGGTTCACTGTCTCTGATAGCTCTTTACCTGCTCTCGATGAGTTCACTGTCTGATGGGTCTTTACCTGCCCCCTCCCTAGTTTCACTGTCTGATAGCTCTTTACCTCCCCTCCCTAGGTTCACAGTCTGATCGCTCTTTTTACACCTCCCCTCCCTAGGTTCACTGTCTGATAGCTCCTTACCTCCCCTCCCTCTAGGTTCACTGTTTAATAGCTCTTTTACCTCCCTCCCTAGGTTCACTGTCTGATAGCTCTTTACATCTCTCCTCCCGAGGTTCACTGTCTGATAGCTCCTTACCTGCCCCCCCCCCCCCCCCCCCCCCCCCCCCCAGGTTCCCTGTCCGATAGCTCTGTCTGATAGCTCTTTACCTCCCTACCTACATTCACTTTCTGATAGCTCCTTACTACTCCTCCCTCCTCGTTTCACTATCTGATAGCTCGTATTCTCCCTCCGGTCATTAGCTTTTCACTGTCTGTTAGCTCTTTACCTTCCCCTCCCTAGGTTCACTGTCTGATAGCTGTTTACCTCCCCGTCCCTACATTCATTGTCTGCTAGCTCTTCACCCCCCCTCGATGGGTTCACTGTCTGATAGTTCTTTACCTCACCTCCCTAGGTTTACTGTCTCTCCTACGTGGGTTCCTGTCTGATAGGTCTTTTACCTCCCCCCCCCCCCCCCCATGGGTGCACTGTCTGATACCTCCCCTCAGTGGGTTCACTCACTATTCGCCCCCGTCCCCCTATGTTAACTGTCTGCTAGCTCGTTACCTCCCCTCCATGGGTTCACTCACTGATAGCTCTTACCTCCCCTCCAAGAGGTTCACTGTCTGACAGCTCTTTACCTCCCCTCCCTAGGTTCATTGCCTGATAGATCTTTGTAACTCTTATCTATTGGTCTAATGTCTAATAACTTTTTACCTCCCCTCCATTTTTTCACTGTCTGATAGCTCTTTATCTCCCATCGCTAGTTTCAGTGACTAATAGCTCTTTACCTCCCCTCCCTAGGTTCTCTGTCCAATAGCTCTTTTCCCTTTCCTCCCCCTCCATAGGTTGACAGTCTGATAGCTCCTTACCTCCCCTCCCTAGGTTGACTGTCTGATAGCTCCTTACCTCCCCTCCCTAGGTTGACTGTCTGATAGCTCCTTACCTCCCCTCTCTAGGTTGACTGTCTGATAGCTCCTTACCCCCCCGCCCCCCAGGTTCACTGTTTGATAGCTCTTTACCCTTCGCCTCCCTAGGTTCCCTGTCTGATAGCTCTTTACCTCCCCTCCCTAGGTTCACTGTCTGATAGCTCTTTACCTCCCCTCCCTAGTACTGTCTGATGCTCTTTACCTCCCCTCCCTAGCTTCACTGTCCTGATAGCTCTTTACCTCCCTCCCCTAGGTTCACTGTCTGATGCTCTTTACCTCCCCTTCTTGGGTTCACTGTCTGATGCTCTTTACCTCCCCTCCCCGGTTATTTTCACTGTCTGATAGCTCTTTACCAGCACCCCCTGCATGGGTTCACTGTCTGAGAATTCTTTACCTCTCTTCCATAGGTTGACTGTCTCAAAGTTCTTTACCTTCCCTCCCAAGGTTCACTGCGTAATAGTTCTTTACACGCCCGTCTATGGTTTGACTGTCTGATAGCTCTCTCCCCCCCCCCCCCCCCCCCCCCCCCCTCCCATGGGTTCATTTCCTGACAGTTCTTTACCTTCCGTCCATGGGTTCACTTTCTGTTGGCTCTTTTCCCTCCCCTGGATGGGTTCACTGTCTGTTAGCTCTTTACCTCCCCTGAATGGGGTTCACTGTCTGTTAGCTCTTTACCTCCCTTCCATGGGTTCACTGTCCGGTACCTCTTTACCTCCCCTCGATGTGTTCACTGTCTGATAGCTCCTTAACTTCTGCCCATGGTTTAAACTGTCTGGTAGCACTTTAGCTCCATTGATAGGTTCACTGTCTGATAGCACTTTACCTCCCTGTCTTGAGTTTATTGTCTGTTAGCTCTTTACTTCCCTCTATGGGATCAGAGCCTGATAGATCTTAACCACCTGTTCGTACGTTAACCGTCTGCTAGCTCGTTACCTCCCCTCCATGGGTTCACTCTCTGATAGCTCTTTACCTCCCCCTCCAAGAGTTCACTGTCTGACAGCTCTTTTACCTCCCTTCCCTAGGTTCATTGTCGGATACATTTGTGACTCCGATCTATTGGTCTAATATCTGATAGCTCTTTACCCTCCCCTCCATGTGTTCACTGTCTGATAGCTCTTTACCTCCCCTCCCTAAGTTCACTGTCTCATAGCTGTTTACCTCCCCTACATGGGTTCCTGTCTGATAGCTCTTTACCCCCCCCCCCCCCCCCCCCCAATTAGTGCACCGTCTGATACCTCCCCTTATTGGGTTCACTCACTATTCCCCCGTCCCTACGTTAACTGTCTACTAGCTCGTTTACCCTCCCCTCCATGGGGTCACTGCTGATAGCTCTTTACCTCCCCTCCATGGGTTCACTATCTGATAGCTCTTTACCTTCCCTCCATGGGTTCACTCACTATTCCCCCGTCCCTACATTAACTGTCTTCTAGCTCGTTACCTCCCCCCCCCCCCCCCCCCATGGGTTCACTCTCTGATAGCTCTGTACCTCCTCTCCAAGATTTCACTGTCTGACAGCTCTTTACCCTCCTTTCCTTAGGTTCATTGCCAGATAGATCTGTAACCCTCACCTGTTGGTCTAATGTCAGATAACTCTTTACCTCCCCTCCATGGGTTCACTGCCTGATAGCTCTTTATCTCCCATCGCTAAGTTCAGTGACTGATAACTCTTTTAACCCCCCCCCCCCCACCTCCCTCGGTTCACTGTCCGATAACTCTTTACCTCGCCTCCCTAGGTTGACTGTCTGATAGCTCCTCACGTCCCCCTCCCCCCCTCCCCCGCCAGTTCACTGTTTGATAGCTCTTTTTCCTCGCCTTCCTAGGTTTCCTGTCTGATAGCTCTTTACCTCCCCTCCCTAGGTTCACTGTCTGATCTGCTCCCTTCCATGAGTTCACTGTTTGATTACTCGTTACACCCCCCCCCTCCTCCCCCCAAAGTGCACAGTCTGATACCTCTCCTCAATGGTTTGCTGTCTGATAGCTCTTTAGCTCCCCACCATGGGGTCACTGTCTGATAGCTCTTTATCTCCCCTCCCTAGCTTCAATGTCTGATGGGTCTTTTACCTCCCCTCCATAGGTTCACTGTCTGATAGCTCTTTTACCTCCCCTCCCTAGGTTCACTGTCTGATAGCTTTTTAACTCCCCTCCCTAGGTTCACTGTCTGATTGCTCTTTACCTCCCTTCCCTAGGTTCACTGTCTGATAGATCTTTACCACCACCACCACCCCCTGCATGGGTTCACTGTCTGATAGTTCGTTACATCCCTTCTATGGGTTAACTGTCTCAAAGTTCTTTACCTCCCCTCCCTAAGTTCACTGTGTAACAGTTCTTTACACGCCCCTCTATGGTTTCACCGACTGACAGCTCTTTACCTCCCTTCCATGGGTTCACTGTCCGGTACCTCTTTACCTCCTCTCGATGTGTTCACTGTCTGATAGC
The DNA here is from genome assembly GCA_016801955.1 of Conus betulinus. NCBI lineage: Eukaryota > Metazoa > Mollusca > Gastropoda > Neogastropoda > Conidae > Conus > Conus betulinus. Next base: position 13,316 of record JADBJO010025175.1, read on the forward strand.
TCTCTTTCCATGGGTTCACTGTCCGGTACTCCTCCCCTCATGGGTTAACTGTCTGATAGCTCTTTAACTCCCTCCATGGATAAGTCTTCACTTTGTCCATTGATAGTGCTTTACTCTACCTCCCTGTCTTGAGTTTATTGTCTGTTAGCTCTTTTACTTCCCATCCATGGGATCAGAGCCTGATAGATCTTAACCACCTGTCCGTACGTTAACCGTCTGCTAGCTCGTTACCTCCCCTCCATGGGTTCACTGTCTGATAGCTCTGTACCTCCCCTCCAAGAGTTCACTGTCTGACAGCTCTTTACCTCCCTTCCCTAGGTTCATTGCCGGGTAGATCTGTAACTCTCATCTATTGGTCTAATGTCTGGTAACTCTTTACCTCCCCTCCATGTGTTCACCGCCTGATAGCTCTTTATCTCCCATTGCTAGGTTCAGTGACTGATAGCTCTTTTCCCCCTCCCCTCTCTAGGTTGACTGTCTGATAGTTCCTTACCTCCCCTCCCTAGGTTGACTGTCTGATAGTTCCTTACCTCCCCTCCCTAGGTTGACTGTCTGATAGCCCCCCCCCCCCCCCCCCCCCCCCCCCCCCCCCGCTCCCGATTAACTGTTTGATAGTTCTTTACCTCGCCTTCCTAGTTCCTTGTCTGATAGAAATTTACCTGCCCTCCCTAGCTTCACTGTCCGATAGCTCCTTACTCCCCACCCCCCCCCCCTCCTTTCCCAGGTTCACTGTTTGATAGCCCTTATCTCTCCCCTCTCTAGGGTTCATTTCCTGACAGTTCTTTACCTTCCGTCCATGAGTTCACTTTCTGTTGGCTCTTTACCTCCCCTGGATGGGTTCACTGTCTAATAGCTCCCTTCCATGAGTTCACTGTTTGATTACTCGTTACCCCCCCCCCCCCCCCCTCCCTAAGTTCACAGTCTGATACCTCTCCTCAATGGTTTGCTGTCTGAGAGCACTTTACCTCCCCACCATGAGTTCACTGTCTGAGAGCTCTTTACCTCCTATCCTTGGGTTCACTGTCTGATAGCTCCTTACCTCTCTATCTCTAGCGTCACTGTCTGATAACTCTTAAGCCTCCCCCCCCCCTCCCCCCATGGGTTCACTGTCTGATAGCACTTTACCTCCCCTCTATAGGTTCACTTCCACATAGCTCTTTACCTCCCCTCTATGGTTTGACTGTCTGATAGCTCTTTACCTCCCCTCCATGGGCTCTTTACCTCCCCTCCATGGGTTCCTTGCCTGATAGCACTTTACCTCCCCTCCATGGGTTTCACTTTCACATAGCTCTTTACCTCCCCTCGTTCACTTTCACATAGCTCCCTCCCCTCCATGGGTTCACTGCCTGCTAGCGCTTTGCCTCGCATTCTTGAGTTCATCGTCTGTTAGCTCTTTACTTCCTCGCTATGAGTTCAGAGCCTGATAGTTCTTAACCTCCCCTCCCCAGGTTCACTGTCTGCTAGCTCGTTACCTTCCCTCCCTAGGCCAACTGTCTGATAGCTCTTTACCACCCCTCCACGAGTTCGCTGTCTGTCAGCTCTTTATCTCACCTCTATTGGTTCACTGTCTGTTAGCTCTTTACGTACCCTACATGAAGTTCACGTTCTGATAGCTCTGTACCTCCCCTCCACAAGTTCACTGTCTGATAGCTCTTTACCTCCAACCATGGGTTCACTGTCTGATA
>JADBJO010025175.1:22500-24123 GCA_016801955.1 Conus betulinus
GGTGGAAAGGGCTTGTCCTTATAACTATCTATCTATTATTATCAGCTTTATTACCGTCATCTTCATCCAACGTTTTTTTTTTTGCTTCTTTTCTGCTGATCTCTCTGTCTGTCTGTCTGTCTGTCTGTCTGTCTGTCTCTTTCTCTATTAGACCCACCAAATTTAATAACAAAATATCATTCTTTTTCTTGCATACTTATGGCGTTTACCATGAAACCTTAGTTAATCACATTGAGGAAGCGGCAGAAGAGGAAGACTGTAGGCACAGGAGCACAGCCAGAACAAGCACTCTAAGACCCTGCAATGGTGTAAACATGGCTATTCAGCTGAAATGGCTTCACCACCAAACGGAGGGAAAAGCGTACCATTCTCCATTCCGTAACTCCACAGAGACATCTTCTGGAGGGGAAATGCGGTATGCCTGCTTGGAATCTGTATCACATGGAGGAAGATGCGAGTCATATAGAGCCGTCCCTTTTCAGCAGATAGGGAGTAGGGAAGGGGAGGAGGGGAACAGAGGGAAGCGAGAGGGAGAGGGAAGAAGAGGTAGCGTGGGAAAGGGTGATGGTGAAGGGGGAGTTTGTGGTCTTCCAGAAGCGTGGTACATGAAGAATAAAGACGCACCCACGTTTCGCCCTTTGTGATTTACTTTTTGGTCAGATATTTCTTTCTCTAAATAATTCTGTGACTAGTGTACACGCCATGACAGTTGGTTTTACATGGGGAATGCTGCCTTTCCACAGCCTTTCCACAGTATTTCAATGTGTGAACAGCGGTGGTCGAGTTCCTTATTAATGTTAGGGGTGTGTAGTTTGATCTTCTCTGGTATGTTTTTCTTATGAAACTTTCATGATGATGATGATGATGATGATGGTGATGATGATGATGATGGTGATGATGATGATGATGATGATGATGATGATGATGATGATGATCATCATCATCATCATCATCATCATCATCATCATCATCATCATCATCATCATCATCATCAGCAGCAGCAGCAGCAGCAGCAGCAGCAGCGGCAGCAGTAGCATTAGCATTTGTCTTCTTCTTGTACTTATCATCATCATCATCATCATCATCATCATCATCATCATCATCATCATCATCATCATCGTCATCTTTTCTTCTTCTTCTTCTTCTTCTTCTTCTTCTTCTTCTTCTTCTTCTTCTTCTCTTCAGCGGCCATTTGCCTTGATTCCGCAGGCACTCACTTCTGCTTCTTCTTCTTCTTCTCGTTTTCTATCGTCCTTTTTCACCTCTCTGCTTCTGCCTCTTCGGCATCTTGTTGTTGTTGTTGTGTGTTGTTGTTGTTGTTGTTGTTGTTGTTGTTGTTGTTGTCCTATTGCAGTTCCTGCTCCGCTCTGTCTGTCCGTCTGTCTGTCTGTTTGTCTGCCTGTCTCTCTATCTCTCCCTCTCTGTCTCTGTCTCTCTCCCCCTTCTCTCTCTCTCTGTCTGTCTGTCTGTCTGTCGTCTGTCTGTCTGTCTCTCTCTCTCTCTCTCCGTTCTCTCTCTCTCTCTCTCTCTCTCTCTCTCTCTCTCTCTCTTCCTCTCTGTCCCTTGTGATTAAACTTTTCATTGAAATGAGAACCCCGGAAAAAGTACAATCGGCGGTTGACA
>JADBJO010025176.1:0-24122 GCA_016801955.1 Conus betulinus
CCCCCCCCCCCAAAGCCCCCCCCAACCTCCCATCCCCATCGAGCTCTGTCTATTAACACCCACACAACAACTACAACACACATGCTTGCAATGCTTATGACTCTCTCTCTACTCCGTCTCTCTATCTCTCTATTTATCTCCCGCTCCATACACTCAGAACTTCCATCCCCACCTCCGTCGTCCTCCGGGCGGGGGCGGCAAGGAGGGCCACGGGTCGGGTTTCACAACAAGCAAAGCCCGCGTGACCAAGCGCATCCGGTAGTGCCACGCACACTGCAGGCGACACGCGCCAAACCCGCGATTTTGTGTCCGACATTGAACGACGTGAGGCTGAGCAGAAGATAACCTACTACACACATGATGTCGCAAACCCACACACCACGCACCACACCCACACACACACCACACACACATCACACACACCACAAAAACCAAAAAAGTTTCCTGATCCAAACACAGTTCGCGCCCCGGGGCTCTGAGTTCCAACCCCCAACCACCCTCTTACCTAAACGCTCCCTCCCCCACCCACCCCCTCCCCTTCTCCACCCCCCCCCCCCCCCCACCCCCCCCCACCCCCCCCCCCACCCCCCCCCCCCCCCCCCCCCCCCGCTGGTCTCTCTCTATCTTCTATATCTCTCTCTCTCTCTCTCTCTCTCTCTCTCCACAGAGTGATTTTCCCACAAGTGCCGACCGTTCGTAGGATCAGAAAATACAGACGCACATTTGTTTTCTGGTGTGTGGACTTACACCCACGGGCATTCGAACAAACACACCACACCACCAACCACACACACCACACACCAACACACACACACACACACACAACACAACCACAGAGCGACCGCGAACGAGAGAGAGTCCAACAACAACATGAACAGCAAAAAACAAAAACAAAACAAAAAAAAACGACACCAACAACAAGAGAAAACTGGCAACAAACTTTCTCTCTCTCTCTCTCTCCAGCTCTATCCTCTCTTCTCTCTCCCTCTCATATCATTTATCTAATCATTCAAACCCATCCTCTTTCTCATGATATTCACCAAACACCACACACCACCACACACACACACACACACACACACACACACAACAACACACACATACCCAACACAAAACACACACACAACACACACAACACAACACAAAACACACAACACACACACACACACACACCACAACAAACACACCCACACACACACACACACACACAGCGAAAGTAAATGCAATGTAGCCTCCAAAGAACAAAAAAATCCCTATTCCCCCCTGGGATGGAGATGGTAGGTCAAATCGGCGGATCCCAATGTTACTCCTTGGCTTTCTAAGATTGCCATCACATCTCCGCTCCATGGATTAATTAAAAGATGAGCCACAATTACAGTAAGGAATAAAATGCTGAGTTTTACGTCATCCTTTAGCAAAAGCTTTTAGGGACATCATTACTCTAATGCAAGAACCAGAGTGGAATGGCATTTTATCAAGTTTTCGGACGGCAGATACTTCGGAAAGTCTAGTGGTCACAGGCACATATTCCAGAAATACTCAAAGCGGAGGAAGCCTGGTTGCCCTTGCCTGGCCGCCACACACCCTTATTACAGGAGGAAAAACAGGATCCCCCCACCAACACAGTTTTTCCTGAAAGGACTGGTGACTCCATACTGAAGAGCATCCAGACCCCAGGTGGGGAGCAGCAGATCGTTGAGCCGATCAGAGAGGAAACTCACGATCTCCTCAAGCAAGAGAACTTTGTATAGTCTGCAGTGGATCCCCTTCTCACGGTGGCATTGGAGGGACATGCGGAGGCAGATGGTCTTACAAGATGGGCAGCAGGCAGTGAAACAGTCGGTCCACCCGATTGATGCCCCAACAGTGAAGAAAAAAAAAAAAAACATCCTGAGAAACATCTTCAGAAGAACGTGGCGCCAAAGCCAGCCTGCAACATTGGGGGACTGAAGAGAGAACATCGTCCACCACTCGAGCCAGAGCAGCTCAACGTGACCATCTTCAGGCTGCGAACAGGACACTGCCAGCTCCTCCCCCATCTCTCACGTCTCAAACTCTCTCTCACACTGACCAGTGCCCTTGTGGCACAGGCTCCTAAACTCCCACCCCACATCTTACAGCCTGCTCCCTCCTTTGAAGCCTTCAGACGCCAGACGTGACCCACTCAGGCTGAGGTCCAGGAGAGCAGCTGTGGGGACCGGAGGGGTCTCTGCGGCGGACTGCTGACTTCGCCTTGCTGACCGGACTGAGGATCAAGCATGACCGGGGAACACGGAAGAAACTTTGTGGGAGCTACAGCGAGTATCGCTGTAGTCGCTATCAGCGCTAGTGTCTGTGCAATGGTGGTTCTGAAAACAGCTTCTCCAGTGACGCGATTGTATTGATTGGTAGAGGAGCACATCACAGGTTTGAAATACGACGAGTTACTCATATTTCAAAAACACAGTGGTACATTACGGTGCCAATCACTTGAACTCTTTCTGCAAACGCGCGTGTGTGTGTGTGTGTGTGTGTGTGTGTGTGTGTGTGTTGTGTTTGTGTGTGTGTGTGTGTGTGTGTGTTTGTGTGTGTGTGTGGTGTGTGTGTTTGCGTGTGTGTGTGCGTGTGTGTGTGTGTGTGTTGTGTGAGTGTGTGTGTGGTGTGGTGTGTGTGTGAGTGTGTGTGTGTGTGTGTGTGTGTGTGTGTGGTGTGTTGTGTGTGTGTGTGTGTGTGTGTTTCGCAGTACTTACTCTTCTTCTTTTTTTTTTTTTTAAATCACGCTTTGAAACCGTGTCCGCTAAACGTCAAGAGTCATATCTGAATATAATACAACAAGATTGAATGACGTATAACTTCCCTGGCTGCTGGCTGCTGTTTAAGTACCGTCCATCACTACAGAGTTCCCATCTACTTGTATCCTCTACGCCAAGAGATGAAAGAGGGGGAACTGCACGCTGCAGTGGTACTTGCTGTTCGTTTAGTCGTCTTTCTCATCCCTTGTGTCTCTATCGGTGACACGTCTCCTACGCCATTCATTCCGGCTCTCCCATACACAACCACATCCAGGATTTTGTCCTGCACAGTCACAGCACCGGCAGTCAACAGAAAAGCAGTCAAGTCGTCCAGAGGCAACCCACCAGGAGACACTGCGCTGCCGCTGAGTCACTTCACTGGATTTAGTGGTGCCCGTTCTGATCAAACGCATGCGAGACAACACCTACCACGACCCCGACATGACGAAAATTACTGCACGTCGCTCCTTTTTTCTTTTTCTTTTTTCTTTTTTTTTTTTTTCAAATGCTGATCGATGAGGATGATGATAATGATGATGCTACGGATTTCCATTCCGGTCTGAGACTGCATTACAGGGCTGTACTCTGCGCGTACTTTCATAATACATCCCGGCGTCAAACCAGGCCTGAGAGATACAGACACTTGCAGCGTTTGATCAGGAAATTAAGAGCAACACTCTCAGAGACGTATCCATTACGTGGTTGAAACTCGACTGTGCGATCCCCAGTCTCCCCAACTGAGCCCGTAGCAAGCTCACTCGTCGCATCTTAATCGGGTAATGCCGTGTGCTCGGGAGAGAAACGGTTTATCCCACCACTCTACGGTATATCAGACAACCTTGGATGTTCGCACGGTTCGAGGCGTCACGAGGGTCAAAAGTCGGTGGACGGCCTCTTCTGGCCAATCAGAGGACGTTTCCTTTTTTAGTGCAGAGCAGGATTCAAAACAAAAGTAACGATTGTTATACAATAAGGAAATATTTTTTTTCGATCAGTAGTTTTTAAAAAAGACACAAAACATCTTCTTGTATCAATTAAATGGATTTTGAACGCAATGAACCCGGACTAGAGTCGTCACCTGCATTATAAAATCTTCGTCTCCGTTCTATGTATCTATCATTCAATAAGTATTGACTGACACTGCCTTGGCGGGCTTCGTAGATTCGCGGAGTTTATGCAAAAGTTCACTTGCGATTGCTAGAATATGGCCGTACGCGCTCCCTCTGTTTGGTCATCAATATGGGCCTGGCCGGCATTCCTTCGTTCCTCTCGCTTGGCGCCGTGCCTATTGCGATTATGACGCCCGACAACGATTTTCAGGCTGCGTGTCGCAGCGGAGGACAATCACGATAAATATGTTGCTCTGTGTCCTTGCGACTACTAAACCATATCTGCATCACCGGAATCTCTTCCTCCCGACCACCCCCCCCCCCCCCCACTTCTCTTCCAGTCATCTTCTCGCTCTCTCTCCTCTCTCGCTCTCTCTCTCTCTCTGTGAGTGTGCGTGTGTGTGTTTTGTGTGTGTGTGTGTGTGTGTGTGTGTGTTGTGTGTGTGTGTTGTCTCGTCTCTCTCTCTCTCTCCTCTCTCTCTCTCTCCTCTACGGCACGCAGGATTAGGTTAGACAGGAACAGCCCGGCCCATCATAAACAAGTGAACAAGACACGTGCGAGAAAGAATCAGAAGAGAGAGAGAGCCGACACGAGATAGAGAGAGACGAGAGAGAGCAATGTGTACTGGGACAGATCAGACCGCGACAAGATCTCCGTACGGACAGATAGATAAGGAAGAACTAAGATTCACAGACCTTCAAAAAACAAAAAAAAAAAAAAAAAAAACAAAAACCAATAAAACAACGGGTGGGGTGAGGGGTGTGATGGGATGTAGCAGGGTCTAGAGAGAGGTTCAATTCGGGGACGGCAGACGATTAAACCAACATGAACGGTATATATAAAAACAACAACCACAAACAAACACAACCTACTGCGCTGGATCGTTGACACGTCCCGGTCCCCTCCCCTTTTATTTATCCCAACTTAACCCCTTCCCCTCTCCTCAAACCACACCCACCCGTCCCTCCCCTCCGCTTCCCCCCCTCCACACCCTTCCCACTCCCCCCACCCCCCCGCACTCCCCCCACCCCCGCCCCCCCACGCCCCACTTCCACCCTGACTCTCTTCTGTTGCCCTCAACCCATCTTTTACCTACGTCTTTTTCAGTCGCCCCCTTGTCTAGACACCAGTTCAAAATCCACGCAAATACGAACAACGGTGCGACACGATTTCCTACACTACGCAAACCTCCCCTATTACCACGCCTGTCACTGCACCCCCCCCCCCCCCCCCCCCCCCCCCTCCGACTTCAACTAAACCACCACCACCCCCACCACCCCCAATCCAATTCTCTTTCCACACAACGCAAGGTGGCTGATAGGTGTACAACCACATCCTGTGGTCCGCGCGCCCTACTATTAGTCCTACGATTGCTGCAGTTGGTCCATTTCTCCCCCACCCCCCTGCCCCCATCCCCTCCTCTCTCCTCTCTCCCTCTCTTCCTTCCTCTCGTCATCGGTTCTCTCCTCTCTCTCTGCCTGGCGCCGTTGCAAAATTGTGACACCCCCATCCATTCCCCTTTTCTCTCTTACTACGAAACGTCTCTCCTCTCTCTCCATCTCGTCCATCTCTCTCTCCTCCTCTCTTCACCTGCTCTCCTCAACCTCCCTCTCTCTCTCTCGCACCTTCTCCTCTCACTCTCCTCCACAGCTCTTCATACTCTCTCTCCGCTCTCCATCCTCCTCTCCTCTCCTCGCTCTCTCACTCTCTCTCTCTCACTCTCATCTCCTCCTCTCTCTCTCTCCTCCTCTCACCCACACACCCACACACACACCACACACACACATCACATTAGCGTTATGATTAAACGTAGCGAGCTTACGGCACCACATTTTAGACTCTTTTTCCCTCCGCGATATTAGAACATGCACCCACACTGATTGGTACGCTGTTTCAGATTTCTCTTTCAGATACGACAAACTGAAACGCACTACAAAAGAAACCGTATTTCGTCTCTCTCTCCTCCTCCTCTCCTCCTCCTTGCTCTCTCCTCTCTCTCTCTCTCTCCCTCTCGCTCGCGCCGGCGCGCGCGCGCGCAAGCGCTCGCGCGCGCCAAACCACACAACAACGTCGATTTGCAAACATTCAGTGAGGAGTCATTACAAATACCCATAAGTGTAGGCCACTACCAAATAGTGTAGAAATTCTATTTCATGACGTTTTCACACACTATAAAAAATTTTCCAATTAGTATTTATTATAAAGCTGTACAGCCGTTTAGAAACGTTAGCCGGTGCAGTTAACGGGTACGCGATAGCGCGGAGTTCCTAGCCGCTCGAAGGAAGGAGGGCTTCACTTCCTCGGAAAACCCTCTCCGTCCACCAGCAAAGTAAAAAAGGAAAACCAGCTTCTTGGTCCAGGATCAAGGTTAGAAACGACACACGACGGTACCGGGGATGGGCTCTGCCTTGTTTCATTGCCATGCCCCGGATATGGTTAGTTTCTAACAGCCTACTTGCTGTACATGGTTTTTGCATGAGACTTGGGTATGTGTGTAAAGTATGTTGACTGTACATGTACAATTTTACATTTTGTGTACGTGTGGTGGGGGTACGTAATTTTTCTTTTCTTCTTTCTTTCTTGCCTGTGTTATTTGGTTAGCATAGTAACTTTGAAAGTATCCTGTCATTTCCCTTGTCTACATGGTAATTTATAAAACATTTGAACACACTATAAGCATTAGCTTGTTGATTGTTCCAAATTTTCCAGATTTTTGTAAAGCTACGGTGATTGGTAAAGTGTGACAAATAAAATTTGCTTAAAAACAGCCCTCCTGCTCCCCCTGGTGCCATTCAATATGGAACTTGAACTACACAGATTAATTCAGAAGCCCCCTCCCACCCCCCCTTAAAATTTTTAGGCGGCCTCTCTTACGGATGACAAACACGTTTGCGTCAGAAATGCATTTCTCTCCTTCGCCTCTGTCCTAGGCAAAGGACAAGCACACAGCTATATCGAATGTCCCTTTCAGACTCTCATCTCTCTCTATCTCCTCTCTCTCTCTCTCTCCACATCCTCGCTCTACCTCACTATCCTCTTTCCATCCCCACCCCCCCCCCCCACCCCCTCCCTCCCCTCCCGCCCCCCTTCCCCCCCCCCCCCCCCCCCCCCCCCCTTCCTTTCACGCTTGGAGAGTGCCACAAACAAAACACAAATCGAATACACATAAATAGTTTTCGTTTTTTTCTTTTTTTTTTATCTTTAATGACTGAAATCCATCCTCTGCCCCACCCCCCACCCCCACCCTTCTTCTATCTCCCCCACAACCCCCAACCCCCTCCCCCTCCACACACACACCACACCACCCATTCTCACTCCTTGCCAAAGCTCGTCAGTTAGCACGTTTTTGTGAGGGACGAATGGAGGGAGGAAGTAAGTTGTGTGTGTGTGTGTGTGTGTGTGTGGTTGGTGGGTGGGGGTGGGAAAAGGGGGTGGGTGGCGGGAGGGGATCAGTCTGAAGCCTAAAACTACAGAGTGAAACATGCCAATCACAACGACGACACAAAAGAGTGTCACCCAAATCCAATTACCTCTTTGACCAATCGCCTTTCTCGTCACCGGAGGAGACGAACGATTATACTATGGCGCCTCAACACTGGCAAAAGGCAAGCAAACTCATACAATACAACTCCCCCTTCAACACCACCCCCCTCCCTAACCCCCCCCCCCCTCCCCCCCGTTAATGGCGAGCTCGTGCAATCAAATGCTGACCTCCTCTTTGCTCCTAGCCGTCGATCTTAGGGCAATTTCGACGATGCCTCGTGGTCGAAGTGTACAGCTCACCCTGACACTCAATCCAAGGCTACTGTGCGATGCTCCGAATGACCAACCATGAATGACGTTTTGCGGTGAGTGGAGAGAATCGTCAAACCTCCAGCCAGAAACGGAGTGGGTCACGGGAGAATGAAAAAGACCGACGCTTTCACCCCTACCAATCAAAGATTGTTACTATTTCTAGCAAGCAGGGGGACAAACTAATGGGCTGAATGTAATCTTCAACAAAAAAAAAAAAAAAAAAGTTCCTCCATCGAGATGGGAGGGGGGGGGGGGGGGGGGGGAGGCATGCCACTTTCCGTCGTCCCTCCCCCCCAACACACACACACGCGCACGCGCGCGCGCGTGTAAACACACACACACACACACACAGCTATTCCCCGGCACTCAGTCTCGCTCTCTCTCTCAACTTCGAGCACCCTAAAACACTTCGCAAGTAGAGACTACTGCCACTGGTAAGTATTATAACTGAAAGGAGTTAGGAGAGGGGTGGGGAGGGGGGGTGGATATAAAGCATGCTGAAAGTCAACTGTTGGCGTTAAAAAACTGCACCTTTTCCCTTTTTTTTTTTTTGGTCGGACAGAACATATAAGTCGGTTTTAGCCAGTACATTACGCCACAGAGCGACATCGTTTCACGCTTGCCGTGAGATCACTCGTGTCTTTCCTTATGCTTGCTTTCCGTTAGCGACGGTTTGCGTTAACACTACATAATGTAAGCAGACAATGTTGGTATGGGCCTTCGCAGAAGATGTGCTGCGAATGTTGGAATGTTTTTTGCAGGTCTCACTGCCAGGGCTTTATCATACAAGTGTCCTCTTGTTGTCCTGACAAATGTGCTTTGTTGTTGAATGTTTATGTTATGTTTACGTTATGTTCATGGAAATAAAACTGTTTAAAACAATGCTGGACTAAACACACTGAAGTTACTACTCAGCTGCAGTGCAGTGTCTCCTCCAGTGGGTTGCCTCTTGGCGGCCTGGAATCGATTGTTCCCAGTGCAAAGCCGGGGCTGTGACAGGACAAACACGGGTGTGAAAGTGTAAGAGGGGCGGAGGGGGGGGGGGGGGGGGGGAGGCCTGACAGTGCGAAGTTAGGATAATGTCACCTGTGTGTCTCTTGTTCGTGAGTGTGGAAGTGAGAGATGAAGATAATAGACAAGACATGACCAGGCAAAAAAAAAAAAACCGCAAACCCACAAAACAAAGTACAATGCAATGCAGTAGCGGATGGAGACCAAAGTGCGCGCACACACACACACATACGAGCGCGCGCGCACGCACGCACTTCACACACACACCACAACACCACACACACACACACACAACACACACACAATCTTTACTACACGCAAACAGTAGAGCCAAGAGAGAGAGAGAGAGAGCAGTGGAGAGGAGCGTTAGTTTAGGTTAGGTAAGAGAGAAAGGGGCTGGGGGTTTGTCGCGTTTTTTGTCATTACTGTGAAGTTGGGACCACAACGGGAAGATGGAGTGACGGGGTGGGGGGGGGGGGCAAGAAAAATGGATAGGAGGGGGGGGGGGGGGGGGGGGGGGAAGGAAGGCACAGGATCATGAAGGAGGCGGGGAGGAAGGGAGAGAGAGGATGGTGTTGTGAACTGAATCGGAACTGTTGTTGTAAAGGAGGTAAACAGGGGGGCTCCCTAGACTGAAGACGGATCAAGTGTCAGGTGCCGTTAGTCAACGAATCGACTGACGAGGGAGGAGGCTGGAGGGGGATGGAGGGGAGAGGGGGGGGGAGAGGACGGTGAGAGAAGTGGGTTGGTGGCCGTGCGCAGTGAAGCGAAACCTGCGCGCGACACATGAGAAACCTTGCCAACGGGAGAGCACAGTCCACTAGATCTCTTTCCAGAAAGTGAACGGCGAAGGGTCTCCCTCCCCATGTGAAACGGCCCAACTCTTTACTACCAAGTCAGAAGGAATTGCTATCTGAATTCGGACGGACGATCACATAGACCTGGACACACACAACTGATCACTAATGAAGAAGCAGCGGCAGAGATGAAGAACGAAATGGAAGTCGAGACAATCTACAGTGTCAGTCAGCTGTCGTTCCGATTTAAATCAACTTCATCTTCTACATAAAGTAAACACACAAGTGGGGGTCTTAAAACGGCAAAAGAGGGGCAGAGAGGCCATCTTCCAAATATCGTGGGTATTCAATGATATTATGAAGGAAAGGGGCACAGAGGTAAGTACCTGGAAGCGAGGGTTTAAACCAATCTGCAGTCCAGTTAAAGCTTCTCTCTGGTTATGAATCAATCGCATTTCTACATGAATAGGACAGATATCGTCATAATCGGCAAGAGGTCAAAGGGGCAAATCTTCCCGAAATATTCTGTTAAGTCAATTATTGCTTGTCCTATGCACTACTAACAGTGCGAAAACAGTTGCGTAACCGCTACCCCGGTCATTGGTGCCGAGGAGGCATACGGACATCCTCCACTCGCCTCTGGATAACGCCCCTCGATATCCCGACTAATTCCATCACAACCTTTATAAATAAAATGAGACTCAAGCAGACGGAAAATTAAGCTCCACGACGTTGGAAACAACCACTAGAGTCTAATTCAGCTTCTGTCCAGCTTTGAAGCGTCCACTTTCGTCCTCAATCGTGAAAACAATGACAAAAAGTTTTTCTCTAAGGGATACAGTGTGAAAGAACCCCGAGGACCTTCCAGTATTTCCGAAGTACGTCCCCTGGTCATTAATTTGTGTTCCCAAAACAACAAAAATGGATCTCACCAGCTTCAGATGTCCGTCGTCAAGCCATCAGCCATTAACTCGTCCTCCTAGCTTACTCCGGATGCCAACCAGAAAGGAGACAAGACAAATACCATGGCTCCCTACTGCCGACCCAAAATGCTATCAATGACTTTTTTTGCGGTCTTCTTTTTTTTTTTTCAAATACAGTTACCCGAGTACCAGGTTACGAGGTGCCACCCACCACTATCGGTCAGAACACCTCTTAGGGTCTGTTGTAACGCAATAGGGTCTGGTTTGCGTAGCGTAACGGCACAATCATTCTGCGCCAGCCTGGAAGTCTTCCCCGACAACTGTACTTATGAAGCGTTTGTGGTTGCGTGTTTTTCGCCTTTTCCATGAGCCCCACTCTGCATTCTCTTGTGGAGATCATTAAAGTGTTCTCGACTGGACTTATTAAATTTCCCTTCTGGAATATAAACGTGACGCTGGGCACACACCACATTCGAAGTGTAACAACCGTCTCTTAGTTTTCACGAGAAAAAATTTAAAACCCCGGCCCCTACATCGCTCTATTCACGAAAACCAGCGATAACCTAGTAGTACCGTCCGTAAGTAGTAGTTAGTTGGTTGCTTGTCCCTGCTCCTGTGTATGCGTCGCTCGTCTGCCCACCCTAGCCGGATGTGCTGGTAGCGGCTCCCAGCCCCCCCGTTGTTGGCCTGTCGCACCCTGTGGACATTGCTCGTCACCGCCCTTTCTGCAAAGCCCTGCACTACATTACTCACATTTTCCTCCAGGACAAACTGGGTAACGGTTATCTCCCATTAGCTCAAAAATAAAGGTGTTTTCTGTATTCACAAAGAAAACGGTTATCCTTTCAAAAACGTACATATAAACAAAGCAGATACAGCTCACTATCATCTTTGCTTTCTTTCTAAAAAGGATAGTAACTGTTCTATTAGGGGGGGGAAAACAATGATTAATGATCGATTTCCTTACAACAACGACGTTCCTACCCCCTTCCACTACCCCCCCCCCCCCTACCACCCACCCGCCTATAACACAAACAACACACGTAAGACACTTTAACACTTCAAACCTTTCACATTTACACAAGATCACCCAGCCACCACACACATCATACACAACGAACACACAACACAAACTTCTTTGGCTGTCCTTTTCTTCATTCTTTTCTTCTTCCTCTTCACGAGTTTCCTCCTGGAAATTATTCAAACAGCTTAATGCGCCCCCTGAACACCCCCAGGACTGAATAAATGTTTACCCTGTTGCCCAAAGGCTGATCATCATTAACTAAAGGTAAAAACAATGAGGCGACTTATTTCCCAGATAATTAACTAGCAACAAAAGGCCGTTTTTCGCTGAACAGATAATGAAATGCCCCACACCCCCACAACCCGGCCACGAAAAATGAGTAACAACTGATTTCCACTTGGTGTTGGATTGGAGGAATAAAAAACTGCTTTGTCCTTTAACAGGGGCGGGGTGGGGGGAGGGTAATAGGGAAACAGTGATTATACCCAATTAAAGGCTTTCACAGTTGGTCTGTTACTGGGTACTTGCCCGCCATTTATTCACCTCCCCGCCCCCTCGCCCATACATGTCAGTCTGCCCATCCTTCCCCCTATTCTTTACCCCTGCCCCCATCTTCGCCTTTGTTGTGCCATTGTCAGGCCTCTGAGTCCTCTAGAAAAGAATTGAACATCAACAGTCGGGGGGGTGGGGGGCTATGGCAGCTCTCACTGGGTAGGCGACTTGATCTCGCTTTGGAGGTAATCGTGGTTGTCCACACGATTCCTGTTTAAGTTTTCGCGAAATGACTGGAATTGACAGTCATCACCAGTCCTTTCTCTCTCTCTCTCTCTCTTCCTTCTCTATCTCTCTATCTCTCTCTCTCGCCCCCTTCATTCCATCCCATTCATAACTACAGTCCCACTTAAAATGGCGTTTATCCTAACATCGTCAGGGTATGATTACCTGAGTTTTCGGCATATTACCAAAAGTGGTCTCTAAAGTTTGAAAATGTCGGCGACGTCATTTCAAAAAATAAATGAATGAATAAAACAGGATTTTTTTTAAATGAACGACGAATAAAAAAATACATAAACGCCACTGACAGGACCACTGGGTCCCTCATTGTGGAGTTTTCAGTTTTCGACTCCGTCGACCCTTACGATCAATGCTCCACACGCTAATGCAAGAATTCAAAGCGCGGCACCCTCCCCCCCAGTTGCACAGAGACGACATTTCAGGCTTTAAAATTGCAGCGCAGGATGCAAATAAATCTCAATGGACGTGACCAAACCACGGCAAACACGCAGGAATTTCAAGTTTCAGTAGCCTTTTAACCTAACCCAGAACGCACCCCATTAATTGTTCTCAACTCTATCGCCCCCCACACTACCGCCCTTGTTTGCGGGCGTAAACAACACGGTGGAGCGCCAAACTTGACCCCATTCACCCCTTTTATTCCCAGCAGATCACACAATGTAATCCTCCAACCAGTCCCCCGACATCGCCCGCCAACCATGACCATGGCTGCCAAGAACGCCTTTCTGCGCGTGTTTAGCGGCCGCCGCCCCGGTTCGCCGCACTGCGGCACGTTCTGTCCCTTGGTCTTTTGTCTTTTTCTAGACTTTTATTTTTTGTCTTCCTTTTTTTTCCTTTTTTTTTTTTTTTTTTTTCTTTTTTTTTTTCTCCTCCCTCCCTTATGCGAACCTCCCCGCCGGCAGTGAAACGACCTTCCACACCCGGCCAACCCACCCCCTCGACCACCCACACCTCCCTATACACCTCACCACCCCGATCATTACTACGCCCCTCACCCAACACCCCTATTCACCCCACAGACAACCCCCCCCCCGACGAAACCACGGCGACACCCCACGACCCACTTACCCCGCGCCCCACACCCACCTCCAACGCCGACCACACCCCCCCACAGAACCACCCCTCATACAAAACAACAACCCGCCGAATCCTCATGCCCCCACTTACCACCCCACCCTTTCCCACAACCCACCCTTCCCACTATGTATGTCACCCCCACAATCGCCATACCACCCCCCGCTCTTTACAACCACCCAAAACAAAACCCACCACCAAACCGTCCTCCCCCCCCCGGAATCTTCACAACACCGTCACCATCACACATCACACCAGCTAACACCCACGCACCCCACACCCCTCCCGCCACACCCATATTGGCGGCGGCACCAAGTAGTGATTAGGTCGCATGTAACTTTTGTTTTTCTGTCATTCCCTTATTCCACCATAGTTGCACTGACAGCCTAACCTACTAACCGCTTTCCACTCGAACGTCACTTCTTCCCACGCCGCCATTACCCCGGCCTCTCTCTACACAACCACACCAGTATTGTTTCCGCTGCAACCTAGCATCGCATTTCTTTCCTTCCCCCTTTTCCTCCTCCACCCTTGCATGTTTTCGGACGGGAAAGAAAGCAAAAACAAAAAGAATTACACCACCGGCGAGGATTTTTTTTTTGCTAATTTATTATCCGTTTTTACCCGCCGTTAAGGGACAGCCACATTCTGTCGTCGGAAGACGATTGGCGATAGAGCGACACTCGTGTGACGTGTTTCATATTCGTGTGTCCATCCCTCGGCACCGATAGCAAACTCTTTACAGGCGGCCGGAAGGGCTTCAACGGTTGTCTAAGGTTTTGTGCCTTGGTTGGTTGTTTTTGTTGTTTTTGGTTTGTTTTGTTATTTTGCTGAAATTAGTTCAAGAATACTCCCCCCAAGCAACCCTCGCTTGGAGTCTCTCCAACGCCCCCCGCACCAAGGGAACGGGAAATCGAAGTTCCGATATACAGTACTCCTGGAGCTCGGTTTGAACTCTCTGTTCCTGCGCTGTCTTGAAAGATCCGCACCTGTTGAGCACATTCGCCGCTACTTGCCCCAACTATATGCTTCTGGCTCTGTCTGAAGCTGCATGTCTGGTGATCTGAAAGACACCTAGTATTACTGGCTCCTGTCTTCCGAAACCGATACGATCGACATCGTTTCCCTGGGCTATCTTGAAAGATACGTGTTCCGGCTGTCTTGAAAGCCATACGTATTCTGGCTGGCCCTCTCCGCCCAAAGAGTAGGAATCCCAGTTCTGCGCCCAGATCTTCCGACCCCCGCATACGTCCGTCCCCTGGTACCCATCGTCCCTGAGAAGAATGTCCGCCTCCTGGCTGTCTTGGAAACTGTACTGCTCCGGCTGTCTTGAATGTCAGACATTACGCTCATGGTTGTCTCGATAGTACAGACGTTCCTGGGTGGTTTCAAATCGAATATCATGTAGTGGCGTGTCCTCAGATGCGCATTATGTTCCTGGCTGTCTCAATTTTACATTATGTTAATGGCTGTTCTCACCCCACTACCTCCGCGCCCCAGGAATCGACCCATAGGACGCTCTTAGAACAAACTGAACGCCTAAGGATGCCAAATAGGACCTGCAGCGCAGTCCTTACAGGGGGCAATCAAGTTGTTCACGAGACAAAAATATCAGCCGGAGGACCGAACGCTGCTGAGAAAATACACTCTGGGGGTATTAAGCGGCGTATATTATGCCTCCAAAATACCATGCGCGTAATGGTCACCAACTGTCGACAGTAACTGCCAAGCGATCATCCAAACAAAGGTCCCCCCCCACCCCCCCCCCCCATGACCCTTGCTTGCCGCTACCGGTGAGTTTTGGACGAACCACTCACGCTCGTCATAGGCCCCGACCACAGAGATGAAACCGAAAAGGGTGTTACCATCAGAAAAAGAGTGTGGAGGAACGCATATGCTCACGCCTGTTGCCTTTTTTTATGATAGTCCCATGAGCATAACAACCATGAGGCTGTGGAAATTTCCCCAATCCCGCTTCTGAGGAGTTGTGTGTGCTCTACCTATCCCGGCCCGTCAAACCGGCGCGGTGCCGAGAGATACAGACACTGCCACAGGTGTGTATGTGTGCTCTCTCTCAGAACAGGTTGGTTCCAGTCAGTGTTCAGTACTGATTTGTGGTTCCGGTCTTCCTTCCATCTAGGTCCACAGCATAATCCGAACTCTGGCAAAAAGCGCCGGACCGGGACCCGAAGAAGCCCGCAAACAATGCTTTCAAATGATTGGAATCGAAAACCTGAGACACTCCAGCCTGCAAACCCGTGACACTAACCACGCAGCGAAGCGGCTGGTCATATTACTCTAGCATGAATAGTTCTTATTTTCCTGTAGGACTGCAGAAAATTCCACACTGAAACGACCATCGGTTTCCTTTAGGGCTCTGTGGTTTTCTGCTTGCCCCCGCGTGCACACGTGATGCTGGGAGCGTTATTTGTGCCCTTTAATTGTACCATGACAGTAGGGTCCACAGGAGGTACTTGTGCCACTGGCCATAACAAACCCGTGTCTTTCGATCATTGCGCGCCGTGGTAAGGAGAGAGTGAAACGTAAAAAACAAAAAAAAAAATTTTAACCACCCTGTCCGTGTAACGCGTACGTGGTTCGAAGGGATGCGTTGCAAAACAAGTGGCCCTAACAAAACACTTTGTCCTGATATATATCCAAAACAATCGGATAAAAACCCAAACACACCACATTTCATATACAGCCTGCCCCAATCCGCAGTCTCCCATCCCTGGCCCTGCTTCCCCCCCTCAACTCCCTTTCCCGGTTCTGGCTCCCCCCCTCATTTTGACACCACCCCTTGATAATGATGATTGATTATGATGATGATGAATCTTATGAGTGATGCTGATGATGATAATTATGATCTGTTTATTTGAGCTCCCAGCTTCCCATCATAAAGCCACAGGCGCTACCAAATACATAAAAGGTTAAAGAAAAAAAGAAAACATCAATGAAACCACTAAGAAGATGAGCAGATTGCAATCAGTAATTACCATGCATCTACAACCAAGGGTGCATATTGACATCCACCCACACACACACCACACACACACACACACACACACACACACACACACCCACACACAAACAAACCACACACATACATCCCAACACACACACGTGTCGCACAGAACAACGGACACAACAGCATGCGCACACACACACACATGATCCCCCCACACCCCCCCCCACAAGGACATTCACAGCGTGCGCACGCGCGCAACCACACACATGGTCACACACACACACACAACACACACCAACCACGCCCCCCACCCTCCACACAACACACACACACCACACACACACACACACACACACAACACCTTCGCGTTGCAGAATCCAATTGATGGGCAAGACAAGGGGGAGTAAAGACGGGTATTTGATAGGTGAAAGGGTTGTTTTAAGAGATGCCTTGAAGAAACAGAGATTTTGACCTACGCAAAGATATTGGGAGGTTTATTCAAGAAAACCGTGACCCTGAAAAAGAAAAGGAAGATGAAGGAGATCAGAAAAGTAGGAAGGAGCTAAGCCATTCAAGAAGAGAGTAAGCAGAGTTTGTAGTCTATTCGTTTTTCGACCGGCAGCCAGTGAAGAGAAAGAAGTAAGGGAGTGACATGAGAGAAGATCTGGGTTGTCTGAGAATCAAAACGAGCAGCATTGTTTTGTACTTTCTGGAGGAGACGACTGAGAAGATTCTGGGGAAGCCAGCTAGAAGAGAATTAACAGTAATCAAGTCTAGATAGAATGAAGGCAGAAACAAGGGTTTTTGTGGCATCAACAGAGAGAAGATGTCGCACAGAACCAATGCGGCGAAGCTCAAAGTAACAGACACGGCAGACTGTGGAAACATGTTGCTGGGAAGGAAAGTGCTGAGTCAAGGGTAAACACCTAAATTCCGTGCAGATGAAGATGTCTGAATAAGGCAATTTTCCAATTTGATAGAGTTTGGGATACAGTCAGATGAAAGAAGTCTTTTGGGTGCAAAGAAGATCATTTCAGTTTTTTTTCATTGTTAACTGAAGTTGTTAACTGTCATCCAAGATTTTATGTCCCATGATACACGACTGTGTGCGCTGGATTGCAGAAGGCAGCTGAGAGATATTGCTGGATATGTAAATTGTTTGTCGTCTGAAAGCAGTGGTGAGACAGGCTATGATGGGCAACAATGTCGGAGATAGGATGGGTGTAGAGTACGAAAAGTAGAGGGCCCAAGACGTAATCCCTGGGGGAACTCCGTACTGGGAGAATAGCTGGTTAAGCGAGAGAAAAACATTTACTAGACAAGTTGAGTTCGATCCGATAGATAAGACTGAAAAACATGACGATACTCTTATCAGAAATACAAAAAGTTTCGTGCAGACGAGACAAAAGAATTGAGTGATCAATGGTGTCAAAAGCAGCAGATAAGTCAAGAAGAGAGAGCAGAGATACTTGATTATCATCGAGGGCAATAAGAGATCGTTCACAATTTTCAGGAGAGCAGTTTCTGTACAGTGACCAGGGGACGGTAACAGACTGTAAAGGGTAGAGGAGGGTGCTGCTCTGTAGGTGATTGTGAGTGATTGAAGAAGGACAATTCTTTCAATCAGTTTAGAAAGAAAGGGGTAAATTAGAAACAAGCCTGTAGTATTTTTTTTTAGGATTATCGGCATCAATGGAGGGAGGGTTTTTAACAACTGCAGTTTTTGAATACAGAAGGAAAAGTGTGTGTGTGTGGTGTTGTGTGTGTGGTGTGTGTGTGGTGTGTGTGTGTTTGATGTTGGTGTGTGAATGTTTTGTGTTGTTGTGTGTGTGTGTTGTGTGTGTGGTGTGTGGTGTGTGTGTGTGTATTGTGTGTGTGGTGTGGTGTGTGTGTGTGTGTGTGTGTGTGTTGTGGGGTGTGTGTGTTGGGTGGGTGTGGGTGGTGGTGTGTGTGTGTGTGTGTGTGTGTGTGTGTTTGTGGTGGTTGTGTGTGTGTGGGTGTGTATGAATGTTTTTGTGTATATGTGTGTGTCTGTGTGAAGTGTGTCTGTTGTAAAGAGGAGAGAGAGAGAGAGAGTGAGAGTACCGAGAGAGAGAGACGGATGGAGAGAGAGAGAGAGAGAGAGAGTGAGTGACGTGTGTGTGTGTGTGTGTGTGTGTGGGTGTGTGTGTGTGTGTGTGTGTGTGTGTGAATGTTTTGTGTATGTGTGTGTGTGTGGTGTGTGCAATGTTTTTTGTGTTGTGTGTGTGTGTGTGGTTTGTGTGTGTGTGTGTTGAAAGGGATCGGACAGGCCGTGGGTTTAGGTGGGGGGGGGGATAGGCGAAAGGGCCCGTGGTGTCAGGGTAGCGGGACATGGTGTCCGCTTGGTTCACACCTTACTTGACCCTAACTACCACCCCCCCACCCCTCCCCACCCCCCCCCACCCCCCTTCGCCCACGGGAGCACTGCCTTCCTCTCACTAACTTTTCTCAAAGCGCGACTGCAAGCCATCTTCGCCTCCTCTCATCTCTGGTAGTGTGTGTGTGTGTGTGTGTGTGTCTTCGTGGTGTCTGGTGTCTGTGTCTGTGTGTGTGTTAGAGAGAGAGAGAGCAGCGAGGAGAGGAGAGAGAGGTGTGTGGTGTGTGTGGTGTGTGTGTGTGTGTGTGGGTGTGTGTGTGTGTGTGTGGCGTGTGTAAGCGTTAGTGTGTGTGCGCGCGCGCGCGCGCGCGCGTTGTGTGTAATAGAGAGTGAGTGTGTGTGTGTGAGTGTTTGCGCGCGCGCGCGCGCGCGCGCGCGCGTGTGTGTGTGTTGTGTGTGTGTGTGATAGAGAGAGAGAGAGAGAGAGTGTTGTGTGTGTGTGTGTGTGTGTGTGTGTGTGTGTGTGAGTGTGTTGTGTGTGTTGTAGTGTGTGTGTGTGTGGGTGTGTGTGTGTGTGTGTGTGTGTTGCTGTGTGTGGGGTGTGTGTGTGTGTGTGTGTGAATGTGTGTGTGTGTGTGTGTGTGTGTGTGTGTGTGTGTGTGTGTGTGTGTGTGTGTGGGAATGTTGTGTGGTGTGGTTGTGTGGTGTGTGTGTGTGGGGGGGGGGGGGGGGGGGGGGGTGTTTGCGTGTGTGTGTGTTCCCTTTCCCCGCCTCTTTGTCCTCCCCCCCCCTCCTCTCTCTCCTCTGTGTCTTTCTCCGACCTCCTCCATCTCTCAACCTCCTCCCCCCCCCCCCCCTCCTCTCTCTCTCTCCCATGTCTTTAACCCCTCCCTCCGTTTCTGTCTGTCTGTCGTCTGTCTGTCTCTCTCTCTCTCTCTCTCTCCTCTCTCTCCTATCTCTCTCTCTCTCTCTCTCTCTCTCTCCTCCACATTACACACACCACACACACACCACACACACACACCTCTCTGTGTACCTTCCTCTCTTTTACACCCCCCTCGTTAAGCTCTCTTCCGAACACACCTTCCTACAGAGAGGTATATCACAGTGCACTGCAAAACAAACCAGCGCTTCATATTACAGTAACGACCCGTGCACCTCAGCTCTGTGAAACGAAGAACAACAGATACTCTCTCATTTCCTCCATCCTGCACAAAACCGCTGACTCTGGAAGAAACTGCAGCCGGTTCTAGTTTCTGTAAACAACACAGTTACCATTGCAGCACTGTAGCACCTGAGTTTCACTTTGATTTCTCTTTTTCTTTCGTTTTTGAAAGACAAGAGACGGATGATATCATCTCCCTTTTTTTCTTCTTTTTTCTTTTTTTTCTTTTTCCTTTTTTGACGGTAAACAGATTGACATGCACACGCTCTTTGCATTTCAGCATCGAACCCGAACCCTATCCCCCCCCCCCCCCTCCCCTCTCCCCCCCACCACAGCGCCATTCCAACCACTGCACCCCTTTTTGGGCTTAGCAAACTCACACCACAGACAAAAAAAAAAAAAAAAAGACCGAAAGAAAAATCGGTTATAAACAGTTCAAAGTGACAACTGAAGGGAAGACAACATTAAAAACAACAAGAAACCGTTCATGTACTTACACACTGGATATTAACTGATAGGCAAAAAAAAAAGTAACAAGAAACCATTCATGTACTTACACATTGGATATAAACAGATAGGCAAACAAAAAAAGTAACAAGAAACCATTCATGTACTTACGCACATGATATAAACAGATAGGCAAAAAAAAGGTAACAAGAAACCATTCATGTACTTACGCATTGGATATAAACAGATAGGCAAAAAAAGTAACAAGAACCATTCATGTACTTACACATTGGATATAAACAGATAGGCAAAAAAAAAGGTAACAAGAAACCATCATGTACTTACACATTGGATTAAACAGATAGGCAAAAAAAAGTAAACTCCTTCCCTTACCTTTACAATACAATTCATATCCAGAACATCCAAGAATAAGAAGAAGAACAACAACAACAACAACACCACACACACACACACACACACACACACACACACCCACACACAGAGAGAGAGAGAGAGATAGAGAGAGAGAGAGAGTGGGAGAGAGAGACGAGAGAGATAGCAGAACAAATACAATAAGTGAAAAGAAACCTAACAACTTCGACAAAAAAAGTATGCAGACACAAAGACAGAGACAGACAGACAGACAGACAGAGAGACCGATTGAATGAGACCGATAGAAATACTGACAGGAGAGATGGGGATGGGGGGTGTGAGATAAGAGGAAAGAGAAAAGGCATGAGGAAGACATCTACATAGAAGAAGGAGGAGGAGGAGAAAACGTGACAGCGTAGAGAGAGAGAGGAGAGAGAGAGAGAGAGAGAGAGAGAGAGAGAGAGAGAGAGAGACAGACAGACAGACAGACAGACAGACAGACACACAGACAGATGAGTAGTGAGACAGACTGGGACAGACTGAGCAGATGGGGAGATAAGGAGGAAAAGAAGGGGACGGCGGGGAGACGGACAGGGACAGGAAGGAAGGAAGGGGTAAAGCGGAGTGAACAACCAAGAGAAATGCTGCAGCAGCTACACCCATCAGCAACACCATCAACGACACTAACAACAGCAACAACAACACACTATCCACACTATGCCATCCACCCGTGTATATGCAGTTTGTCGTCGTTTTCAGCTTAACTCTCTCTCTCTCTCCTCTCTGTCTCTCTGTCTCTGTCTCTGTCTCTCTCTCTCTCTCTCTCTTCTCTCTCTCTCTCTCTCTTCTATATTCTCTCGGTTTTTTTTTGTGCAGCGCACGGATCCGATTTTAAGTCGTTTTTTCAGAATGTTTGGAATTAACTTTTTTTCTCATAAGCATATCTAAAATCGATGCTGATATGGTAAGACCCGCTATTGTGGTTCCCCTTCCCTGTGATCGCATGGGCAACAAAAGAAAAAGCGAAAATTTAACTTATCCTCCCTCCCCCCCCCCCCATCCTCCCCTCCAGTATGTAGTGTGGTGTGTGTGTGTGTGTGTGTGTGTGTGTGTGTTTGTGTGTGTGTGTGTTTGTGTGTGTGCTCCTCTCTCTCTCTCTCCTCTCTCTCCCCTCTCCTCTCCTCTCTCGTCTCCCCCTCGCTCATCTCTCCCTCTCTCTCTCTCCTCTCTCCTCTCTGGCATTCAACAGTTTTTAGAGATTTTTGGTCGATTTTTGCAGACCGTGAGAAAGGGAGTGTATGATATGACAGTTTTACGCGCCTAGCCCTAACGCAGCTCTCTGATTACCGACTTTTTCCATTCCTCCCATACAATGAGTCACTGCCAGATCCCAGTTTAACGACTGCTGGTCATCTAAGAACTCAACCATCTCTCTCCCCTCCCTTCCGTCTCCCACCCTCTCTCTCTCTCTCTCTATCTCGCTCTCTCTGATCTCGTCCCTCCCTCTCTCTCTCTCTCTCCCTACTCACCTCTCCAGTCTCTCTCTTTCATCTAAAAGAGAAACCAAAGAGTCACAAATTATCGTTCTAAGCTGGCACAAACCCTTTGGAGAAAGAAAATCCCGAACGATTTCAAAACAAACGACAACAAAAACTAGGTTCAGGCTACACGACGAAAAAAAAAAAAAAAAAAACACAAACCTGAGCCAGAAAACAGTCACTTCCTTCCGTCTCTCCCTCCCCCCCCCCCCCCAACCCCCCCCAACCCCCCCCATATCCTTCCCTCCTTCCCTCCCTTTTTTCCCCCCTCCCCTCTCCACCAAGGTGACAAAACAGTTTTAGCCTGTCCCCGAACTTAAAAAAAAAACAAAAAAAAAAAAACACGTCCCCCTCCGTCCGTCCGGCCCTCCCCCCCCCCCCCGTCCCCCCCCCCCCCCCCCCCCCCCCCCCCCCCCCCCCACTTCTATCCGCTTGCGAAAAATCCACCTCTTACCCCATTGCTGGGGAGCGGGTAGCAGTATGGGGGGAGGGGGGGGGGAGTGAGAGAGCGGAGGGGGGGGGGGGAGGATTACACACCGGATATTCTGCCTCTTGGAAAACGAAGCTGCCACCACGGGCCCCCAGAACTGGCTTAAGCGTTAATAATGTCTCCAAAGCCGCCGGGTCCCCAGCGCTGCAATTACCCGCTTTGGTGGTTTAATGAAGATGTCACGCTGTTTGTGTTTATGCTGCCATACGGCGGGAGCCAGTGCAGGCGGTGATACGTCAGTGAGGGGCCGTGTGATGCGGGTTACCCGAGATGAACTGAAGAGCCACGGGAGTCAGTTTTTGAAGGAAGGGGAGGGGGGGTGGGGTGGGTGAGGGATGGGAACGGAAACGAGAGAGGATTTCGATCCCTGAGCGGATCGGCATTGCTCCTCTAACCCCCCACCCACCCCCCCCCCCCCCCCCCCCCCCCCCCCCCCCCCCCCCCCCCTACTCTGTTACCAAACGAACAGGTAAACGTAGACCAACAGTGCTCGGCGTCTGTCATCCTCAAAGCGAAAGGCAGGAGACACAACTTGATCTCTCTCCACCACTTGATCTTTCTCTCTCTCTCCTCTCTCTCTCTCTCCTCTCTCTCTCTCTTTCTCCCTCTCTCTCTCTCTCTCTCTCTCTCTCTCTCTCTCTCTCTCTCTCTCTCTCTCTCTCTCGCTCGCTCGCTCGCTCGCTCTCGCTCGCTCTCATACGGACGATGTTACGATTTTATTTGTATTCTGTTAACCTTTGATTTGATACACACTGGGAATAATGTGTACTATTTGTTTGCATGGAACGGGAGAGGTAAATGCTATTGTTCTGTTTTATTACCCCCCCCCCCCCCCCCCCCCCCCCGTCAAAAGATCTCTTTAGTAATGACAATAAAATATCAAAGTGTCCAAGTCCCCCCCCCCCCCCCCCCCCCTTGTCAAAAGACTTCTTTAGTAATGGCAATTAAAATACCAAAGTGTCAAAGGCTCTCTCTCTCTCTCTCTCTCTCTCCTCATTCATTCACTCTCTCTCTTTACCTCCCCTCCCTCCGTTCGCCTCCCTCCTTCCTTCTCACTACCGATTTTCCTATTTGTATTTCTGGTACAATCATCATTTAAACTAACTTTCACATATCCTAGTTCCAACAACATTACTCTGTTCATTTTTACTTTATATCCTTTATAAGCGGACGTTATGCGTGAATAAATAACAGGTTTCCAAGTTCGAGGCGCTCCCTCCCCCCCCCCCCCCCCCAATCCCCCCCCCCCCCTCCCCCCCCACCCCACCCCTTCTCCATCTATCTCATCTAACTTGCTCACTTCATCGCGTGCTAACGTTTTTGACAGTCAAGCTGATCTGGCATTCGCCGCGTATGAATGTAAACGTGTCATGTGCCGGTCAATCAGCTGCCAGACGGTGGTTGGATGGTCCACCCACATGGGTCCTAACGCTTTGTTCGGTTTCTCAGTTGTCCATGCTATGACCTGAGGAACTGCAGTGTCTAAATACAACGTTCAACGACC
>JADBJO010025177.1:0-20000 GCA_016801955.1 Conus betulinus
TTGCAGCCGGCAACTTTTTTTTTAGTACGGAAGTTGTTAATCAAGTGGAGTTGGGGTGGAGATAGGGAACTGGGAGTGGCGTGTTTTGGGGGTTTAGGTGGATGTTTTCGAGAAGTTGTGTAACCATGGCCATTCACATGATCTTTCCTCCCTGCTTAGTTGGATCACCATCGCTCAATGATACTGCTTTTTGTTCAAATCACACAAGAGTCCGCGCCGCTCTTTCGTTTGTTTTTGTGAGTCTTCGGGTTGCTATGGTCAACCTCTGTTTTGAAAAAACATTCGCATTCCTTGATTAGTTTATAGCTCAGAGTGTCTTTCGTTAGCGTGAAAACTTATTGAAAGCTTTATTCAGTGCTTTTCTGAGACGAAAATATAGATAAGCGAGCGGGGGGTGGGACGGTTTTACCATTGAAAGGTAAAGGAAAACAGTTCTGAAGTTTGATTTCTTTTCTTGGAAGGCGCGCTCTATTTCAAGAAATAAGGCAACTCCTTACACGTATATGCCAACAAAGCTTTTCATCCACTACAGTGCAGTGGTGCTAGTGTGATGATCTTCTGGTGAGGAGGTCATATTCGGTTCCTAGTCGAGAGACCCGTTAGTAT
This sequence comes from Conus betulinus, assembly GCA_016801955.1. Lineage (NCBI taxonomy): Eukaryota > Metazoa > Mollusca > Gastropoda > Neogastropoda > Conidae > Conus > Conus betulinus. The sequence goes on from JADBJO010025177.1 coordinate 607, forward strand.
GGTGTAGATGTCTGTCAGTGGTAGCTTGTCCGCCTATGTTATAACAGAACAGCGCCACTGCATCACACACCAAAGTGCCTCGCAAGCAAGAGACAGTGTCTCCTCTGGCTATGGGTTTCCTCACAGAGATAGGCTGGATCTCCCTGTAGTAGTGCTGGCGATGGTCTGGCAGTGATGGACATCTAAGCTAGGTGGGCTCGTGACAGTGGAACTGCATCTTCCCCTCAAAACGGTGGCGTGGGTAGAACAACTACAAGCTTGCAGGGAAGAAATAGGACAAACGCAAGTGAAAAACAACTTAAGGGCGGGGGGGGGGGGCAATACATACACGTATGAAGCATCTACAATCATACGGAACACAGGATCCCATTATGGGGTTTTCATGTTGTTATCATTAGGTTACAATTACGTACTGCAATTTCCCTTATTAATTTGCTATTCTATCAAATTATTGTCGATCATAGTCCATCAGGGTTATTTTGTACTCCTGGTGATTAATCATTTATTATTTTTATAATCATCAGAAATCATTATTATTAATTGTTATCATTATTACCGTTGTTGTTGTTGGTTATTATATTATTATTATTATTATCATCATCATCATCATCATCATTATTAATTATTATTATTATTATTAATCAGCAAGCAGCAGCAGCAGCAGCAGCAGCAAGCAACAGCAGCATTATTATTACCATTATCATTATCACTGTGATTAATTGATTTATTTATCATATATGAATTATCATTTGTCATGATCTTATCAATATCATTGTTATCATTATCATTATTATCACTATTGGTATTACTATGTTATTATCATCATTGTTATTACCAGATGATGATGATGATGATGATGAATGATGATGATGATGATGATGATTGCTTGTTGTTATCATATTGCTAGAAACATCCTGAATCGACCTTATTTTTTTATCATCATCATCATCATCATCATCATCATCGCATCATCAGTCCTCATCATCATTATCATCATCGCACGCACGTGTATCCCCCCGCCCCCACCCCCACCCCCCAACACACCACACACACACACCACACACACACACACACACACACACACACCCCACACACATGCGTGCACGTACTTTTACGCAAACACACATACAGAGGTAGCTGGCGAAAACATAGCACACACTATTCGGGACACTCACAGATATAGAGACAGACAGACAGACAGACATACAGACCCCCTCCCCCCCCCGGGACACACACCACACACACGCACCGCACAACACACAGCACACAGACACGAGACAGAGTACGCCACACACACACACACACACACGACCACACACACACACCCACAACACACACCACACACACGCAGACACATCCCCCCCCCCCCCCCCACACCTACCCCCTCACACACACATCGCGCGCGCACAATTTCCACTTTTCTTTTTTTTTTTTTAGCTGAATATTCTTGTGACTTTGAAAGAAAGGAAAAAAAAGAGAAGTAAGAAATAGACCAAAAAAAAAAAAAAAAGTTCCGTTGCCTGGGATTACAAAAGCTCACGCTCTTCATTTTGCATCTCGTTTTCAGTCGCCGTGTTTTTTCTTACTGGCGAAAAAAACGAAAAAACAAAAACGCCGGTCGTTTTGGGGAAGGACACGGCTTTGGAGGTGATGGTTTTTGTGGAAAAGGGTGGAAAGACGTGCTAAGGAATGCGGAGAAGGTCGAGAGTAATGATATTGTCCTGCAGAACAAACAAACAAAACAAAGAAACGAAAACAAACAAACAAACAAAGAAACTAACAAAACAAACAGCTAAAGCCAAAGAGACCAAGACCATTAAAATGGTAAAAATAAAACGAAGTGAAAATAAAAAAGAAATGCAGTAGTGATCGTCTCTGCTCCTGTCTTTTTACGTCTCTCCCCAGAACACCATATTTTCCATCTGCAAAGCGATCCTTGTTTGTTTTTGTTTGTAATTATAACAAAGCAATATATCCGGATAAAAAAAACCCTCATTGTGTACAAGCAAGAAATGATTTTGTTGCAGGACAAAGGATTTAAAACAGCATTGGGGCAATATTTTCTCTAAAGTCAGATACGAGTATCATGTTCTTGTTTTCTGTTTCTGCCTATAGCAAACACAAAGGAAGGAAAAACGTATGATGGGTTCCGCCTACTACTACTCTGGATTTCATTCAATTAGGTGGCGTAGTGAGGGCAACTGCAGGGCGGAAAGCTAAACAATTAAAAAAGTATTTAACACGACACGGAGCCTTTTGACTAATGTTTGTAACAATGTCTTCATTTAACTGTTTCCATCCAACCGGGTTTTTTGGACTGAATTGCACATGATTTGTAGGTACAAAACATGTTGTCTGGTGTACATCCATCTTGCTTGTTCCTTTAAAACTCCATAATATTTTCATTTGTGTCTTTTGTGCTCTCTCCTTTTCCCTCCCTGTTCTTTCCTTCTCCCCTCCCCCCCCCCCCCCCTCCTCCTTCCCCCCACCATTCTCCTTTCTGTCGTACTGTTGTTCTCTTCCTTTTTCGTTATACTCGGACTCATACAGCAGTCGTAACAGTTTTTTCAGTAAGGTAGAGTGATGTTTCTTATAACCCCCCAGCCGACCGCAAAGGGCCATATCGGGGCTGTCGCCACGTTAAAACCAACTCCACAAGTAGTTTTTTCAGTACACACGAGCTATAGACAAGTCCAACCACAGGCCACAGTCAAATCCATTCGCAACACTGTTAATCCACCTTTGGTCATAGATCCAGCAACAAACAAAAAGAGAGCTATTGTAAATACACCGGGTTAATGGGGTTTATGAAAAAACTGCTAAAATATTGACATCCTTCACGACAGATAAAGCTAGGTCATGTTTAGGAAAAGTTCCGCTTAACCTCTTTCTTTACTGTTTCTTTTAATGAAATAACAAATTACAGGACCCACAAGATGTGTAAATATTTTTGAGATTAAAAGAAAGCCACACTGCAAAAACACGTACAACAGAAATGGAGGGCTATAGTTAGTGTTTAGGATCACCAGGGGTTTCCCACTGCTTGCTTATTTGTAACATCCCAACACAACAATTGGCCCCCTTGAAAAGTTTCTAATGAGAGGGGAAAGGTGTCAAGGTATATTAGAACAAAAACAGGGCCATGGGAACATCCACCCCCCATACCTACAACCAAACCCATCCACACCCACAGTAAAACAGACACACGCATACACATACAAAACCCAGTACGTACGTAGACGCGCGTGCGCGCGCACAAACACACAACACACACACACACACACACACACACACACACCACACACCACCACCACACACAGCGTACACACGCACACACATTCAACATAATTATACCCTTTGATTCTGTTTTTTTTTCGACAAATATCCCTTTCAGTAAAAACAAAAACAATATCGAACAAAGAACGAAGCAGAAAAATACAAACAACAACGATCCTTTTAAACGACAAAAACCTTTGGTATCAAATATTCAAATGGATTGCTTCCAAGACACTATCAAGATATTGTCAGGGACAAATACCGGCGGAGGGTGGAGGGAGGGTGGTGGGGATAAGAGAGGTAAAACGGGAGGTAGCTGTTAGCAATGCTGTCATTTTCTGTGGGAACAAAAAGACACAGAGAAAATGTGTGTGTGTGTGTGTGTGTGTGTTGTGTGTGTGTTGTCCAAATGAGGAACGCAGTGTCTGCTTTGTTTTCCTCGGCCAATTCTCCTCCCTTCCTTTTCGGGACATCACTTTGTTAGCACGGAATTGTGGAGGATGGGAACACATCTACCACGTCAGCACTGATTTCTCAGACACAGCAAACGTTTTCCTGCTGGTGTTGGTTTTTTCTTGTAATCCCAGTTCTTATAGAACAGGAAGTACTTTAGAATGTGTGCGTGTGTGTGCGTGCGTGCGTGCGTGCGTGCGTGTGTGTGTGTGTGTGTGTGTGTGTGTGTGTGTGTGTGTGTGTGTGTGTGTGTCCGACCGTCCGTGGTCAAAATGTGTTTCCACTCGCTCCAGACAAAACTACTGGGCCAGATCTTTCTGAAAAATCTGTATGTGTGTTCATTATGGGTCACGGATGATGCCTGATGTTTTAGTTTACCCCGTTATAGTCGTTTCTAACGGCTGTAACGGCCTGTAAACGTTTTTTCTTCTTTATAGAATATCTCAGAAAGTACTTGGCCGATCTTTCTGAAAATTTGTATGTATGTTTATTATGGGATACGAATAATGCCTCATGCTTTTTATCTTTTTTTTTTTTTTTAACTGTTATAGCCGTTACTTACGGCTGTAACAGCCTGTAACGGGTTTTCTGCTTCATGGAATATCTCAGAAAGTACTTGGCCGATCTTTGTGAAAATTAGCAGTATGTTCATTATAGGTCACGGATGATGCCGATGTTTTTAGTTTACCGTTATAGCCGTTACTAACGGCAGTCACGGCCTGTAACGGTTTTTCTTCTTCATGAAATATCTCAGAAAGTACTAGGCCGATCTTTGTTAAAATTAGCAGGTATGTTCATTATGGGTCACGGATGATGCCCGATGTTTAAGGTTACCGTTTACAGCCGTTACTAATGGCTGTAACAGCCTGTAACTTTTTTTTTCCTTCATGGAATATCTTAGAAAGTACTTGGCCGATCTTTGTGAAAATTAGCAGGTATATTCATTATGGGTCACGGATCATGCCCGATGTTTTAGTTTACCCCGATATAGCCGTTACTAACGGCTGTAACGGTCTGTAACGTTTTTTCTTCTTTATAGAATATCTCAGAAAGCGCTCGGCCGATCTTTCTGAAAATTTGTGGGTATGTTCATTATGGGTCACGATAATGCCTCATGTTTTTTTTTCTTTCTTTTTGGTCTTTTTTCTTTTTTTTTTTTTTTTTTTTTTTTTTTTTTTTCTTTTTTTTTTTTAAACCGTTTATAGCCGTTACTTACGGCTGTATCGGCCTGTAACGGTTTTTCTGCTTCATTGGAATATCTCAGAAAGTAACTTGGCCGATCTTTGTGAAATTTAGCAGGTATGTTCAATATGGGTCACAGATGATGCCCGATGTTTTAGTTTACCGTTATAGCCGTTACTAACGGCTGTAATGGCCTGTAACGTTTTTTCTTTATGGAAATCTCAGAAAGTACTAGGCTGATCTTTGTGAAAATTAGCAGGTATGTTCACTATGGGTCACGGATGTGATGCCCGTCCATACAATGCTATTTGGGACAAAGTTATCTGTAACAAAATAATGACGGCAAATGGGTACTACAATTGAGCCATCTCTGTTGCAGTCGGCTATGACAGTGTTCTGATAATTTACTTAACAGTATCTGTTGTACAATTACTGGCGCCGATGTCATGGTCAGAATCGATGGAGGTGGCGGCGAAACTGCAGCTGTCGTTGAAGTGCCGGTTTTCATTCACATCTTTCTGCCATGTAAAACCTGCATGCTATTTATTTGTTTGAAGGCCTCCAACCATTGTGGTAACAAAAATCGTCATTCCACCTTATGTGCACAAACCAAATTAATAAAATTATGACCTCATCTCTTGATATCAATTAAAAAGTAGAGATTAGGAAATGTGTGTGTATACCAAATAACAGGAGTAATGCATTAACTTATTTTATAGTCCATTTTTAGTCATTTTTATAAATGTTATGTCAATAGAATGCTATCTATTCACAGAAAAGGAAATAGAAGATGTATGTGTGTGTGTGTGTGTGGTGTGTGTGTGTGTGGTGTGTGTGTGCGTGCGTGCGTGCGTGCGTGCGTGCGTGCGTGCATGCGTGCGTGTGTGTGTGTGTGTGTGTGTGTGTGTGTGTTTGTGTGTTGTGTTGGGTGTGTGTGTGTGTGGTGGGGTGTGGGGGGGGGGGGGGGGTAGGGGGGGAGGGGGGGAGGGTGTGGGGGAGGGTAGGGGTTTAATAGAGAAAAAATCTCCTGAGTTGGGTTGGTCACTGATGTTTTTGACTGACTGTTTGCTTGTTTGTCTATTTTACCTTACTTTATTATATTTTTTCTTTCCTGCATTAAACGGCGCTGTATTGATTCTAATAGCGCTGTTAATGTGCAACATACAGTGAACACTATGTTACTTGTCGATTTTTTTATTTCCTTTCTCATATTGGTTGGGACTTGCATTGCGTATGGTGTATGATTCTGTACATGTCATGGTGATTGTAAAACGTTTTATTTCAAAGAAAAGAACATTCTCAACAAGGGAAAAAAACTGTTAACATTTCTGAATGGAATGAAACAATGCAAAGTCATGAAACATTTTCATATTTACAGCATCTCCAGAGAGTGAGACAAATCAATCAAACCTTCTCACAGAAGAGCATGTAGGGTTCGCGGCATCTCCAACATGAATCAGTCCAACCAAAAGTCTTTGCAGAGCACATCAATCAATCAATCAATATCAGTGGGATTGAACAACGCTCGCTCCTGTACTAGTTCCGCAAAAATCATGACCACAGCTAGGTCTGGTGCTGGTTCCAAAATGAAATCAAGACAGCCTTTCTGTCCACGAGAGCTCTGATTCACTGATCCAATTAAACCGTGTTGGGCTGTGAAATGCCATCTTGCAACCTTCGCCACCAAATGTTCAGTCTGCCCACTGCGTGATGGAATGTCCATACCCATGCTCGTGTACCTGTCTCTGCATGCCGGAAACTGTCTAGAGGATTACAGTTTCCTGATAATACAGAAACAAACACACCACCACGTTAAATCTGTTTTCTCAGTCTATTTGTCAATGCAATGAAGGAGAGGGGTGGTGGTATCCTCCTGTATCAGGGTTCACTAACTTGTGTCAAAAGCATGGTTCCTGCTGTATTTGGCAAGTTGAATAGGGTGGGTTGTTCGTCAGTGTAATGGAATGGGCCAGAGGTCAGTAAAATGAAGGTCAGTAATCCGAAAAAGTCCTTCTTTAGATGCCCAATCCCATCTCTCCATTTCCAATCTCTCTCTCTCTCTCTCTCCTCTCTCTCCTCTCTCTCTCTCTCTCTCTCTCTCTCTCTCCTCTCTTTCTCCCACTTTATTATGTTTCCAGGTCAGTTACATGCCTACACAAGTCGTAAGAGAAAAAGTAGAGCTTTGTTGAGAAAATTGTGTGGCACGCTGACTATGCTGACATATTTTTATAATCAAATGATCAACAGTGAGTCTGCACTATCAACGTTAGGTAAAGCAATTTGTCTAATTGATGTTGCTGTGTAATATTGCACTAGATGTGTTTGATCGCTGTGTATTGAATCATGCAGAATGTATGAAGAAAGAATGAAAATAGATGATAGAAGAAGGAATGACGAATGGTACGAGTTTTTAATGTACTGTAGCTAAAAAAAAAGGCAAGGAACTTTTAAGGATATCTCGAAAAACGAAGGACATTGAAGACTATCAGATTTATTATAAAGCTCGAATAGAGTACAAAAATATGTTGCAAAGGAAAAGGAAAGCGTATAGCCATATAAATTATTAAAACAATCTTGTAAACTCAATAAATGATCAGCGCGAATTTTTGAAAAAAATATGCAAAACATATAAGCAAAGAAATGTCGCACACATAATGAAATATCTTTGGATGACTGGTATCAACACTTTACAGAATTACTGCGAAGAGATGACGAAGAATGATGAAGAATGTTACTTTAGTCTGGAAGAAGAAATAACTGATACGGATAATGATACTGATACTTATGATCGCCCAATTTCAAAAGAGGAGGTATTACTAGCAATAACAAGACTAAGAACAGAAAATCAGCAGGGCCGGACGGAATCATTGGTGATTGTACAAACATGGTGGTATTCTATAGTTGATTTTCCTTGTGAGATTCTTTAATGCACTTTTTACTCAAGGAATATGCGATGTAAGTAGTAAACTTTATAGTTCAATTATTAATTGTAGGTTGAAAGAGTGGGTTCAACAGAATAACATCACAGGTGACCACCAAGCCGGTTTTAAGAAAGGCTATTCTACTATTGATCAAATGTTCACCCTTTTAGCAAAAGTTCAGGAACAGTTGTCTTGGAATTGTAAGTTTTACGTAGCTTTTATAGACTTTGAAAAAGCGTTCGATTCTGTTTCAAGAAAGCTGCTTTTTGCCTGTTCTACAAAAAAGTGGGATTAAAGGTAAGATCTATAAATGTATTAAAAGTATGTATGACTGTGTTAAAGCAAAGGTGAGATGTGGTGCTGATTTTACTGATTATATATATCATGTGTACAAGAGGTGTTAAGCAGGGTGACTCATGTAGTCCCCTGTCCTTTTCTCTTTTAATTTCATAAATGAATTAGCTCAAGATATAATTCAAAAAAGGAAAACATGGTGCAACACTCATCCCTGGTCCCATTTATTATTATTTTTGTTATCAGCGGATGATATTGCACTGCTCTCCGAAACACCTATTGGCCTTCAAGATCAGTTGAACGATCTTTATAATGTAGCATCCCGATTTTAAAAGCTAATATGGTCAAAAGTTAACATTGTAGTGTTTAGAAAAGGTGGATATCTAGCAGCAAGAGAGAGATGGTTCTTAAATTCTAAAACACAATGTCCACTGTAAAACTGTTATAAATACCTTGGCATATTCCACCACTCGTCTTAGTTTTGTAGTTTGACTGTGAAGACTTTGGAAGCAGAGCAAAGAAGGTTTTATTGTATGTTATCGTAAGTTGTTTTCGATTAAAATTCATTCTTTAAAATGTGTTTCTTAAGATATTTGATTCTCAGGTTCTACCTATGGCTATCTATGGCGCAGAAATGTGGGGATTTGATAAAGCAGTAACACACATTGTAGATTCACTTATATGCACTACAGAAATTCCTTGGCATCCATACCAAAGCCCCTAATGAGTTAGTTTATGGAGGGACGGGACGTCACCCTGTTCATATAGAATCAAATATTCGATGCTTAAGGTACTGACTGAAAATATAACATATGGGCGAAAACAGGTTACCACTAATAGCTTAAATGATGTTGTTGAATCTAGATTATAAGGGCAAACAAACATGGGTCATGAATGTTCGTGAAATGTTATGTCAAAACGGGTTTGGGTTTGTATGGTTAAATCAGGGAGTGCAACATGTTGAAAGATTCCTGATTGAATTTCGTCAAAGGTTGATTGATTGTAGGTGGCAAACTGGGAAGATCATATGCAACGAGTTTTTCTCTGGTGCAGGACTTAATCCTCTAGAAACTGTGAAAGCTATTTTCTACTAGATGTAGACAGACACATCAAGCGACATTTGACGACGTTTCGTCTTGGGATCACTGATATGACAATACATCGCAATCGATATAAAAAAGCACACAGTAAAACGATTTAACATGTCAAATGTGTCAAAGTGCAAAAGAAGATGAATTACATATTTTACTTTGCTGTCCTGTTCTCGGTGACCTTAGAAAAGAATATATTCCTCGTAAGTTTTATGCACACCCATGTCTCTTCCGTGTATCTCTGCTTATGTCGAATCAGAATGAACACATTATGATGAAGAACCTGAGCTTATATCTGTATAAAGTTTTCCAAAGACGCACAAATTTGTTAACAGAACTGAAATACCTTATTCAGTTGTATGACAACTTAACTGATCTATGAAATAATTATCAGCATGTCGGTATTTGGTATTTGTTTTGACTTTGCTTTCTTGATTTTGTTCATTATTGTATAGCATTTGTGAATTCATCCCCATTCAAATGGAGCTATGACCTTTATTGAATAAAATTTTGTTTCCGTTTCTCTCTCCCTCTCTCTCTGACAGTCTGTCTGTCTGTCTGTCTGTCTGTCTCTCTCTCTCTCTTTGTCTGTCTGTCGGTCTTTCTGTCTGTTTGTCTGTCTCTCTTTCTTTCTTTCTCTTTGTCTGTCTGTCTGTCTGTCTGTCTGTCTCTGTCTGTCTCTGTCTGTCTGTCTGTCTCTGTCTGTCTGTCTGTCTGTCTCTCACTCCCTACCCTGCAATCCTGTTTGTTCATTGACCTGAGAGCTGTGTGTTCAGTCACAACGATTGTTGTCAAATGAGGAACACAGTGTCTGCTTGGTTCCCCTCGGCCAACTCTCCCTTCAAGGGACATCCCTTTGTTAGCACAGGGCTGATGGAGGAAGGGAACAGCGTCACCAAGTCAGCACTGATTTCTCATACACAACATTTCTTTGACGCTGATCTTAGTGGCTTTGTTTTGTTTTGTTTTATGTGTTTCTTTGGTTCTTGTCGGAAAATATTTCGCTAAGACAGAGTTCCAAATTTTTTCTTGAATTATATCAATGGGCACAACACAAATCAGTTATTTACATTTCTCATTCGAACAAACATGCAAAGTTATGAAACGTGTCCATTTCAACAGCACCTCCAGAGAGTAAGATAAATCAATCAAACCTTTATATAGAAGAACATGAAGGATTCGCGGCATCACTAGCAAGAATCAATCAAACCAAATAGGATTTGCAGAGCAGCATATTAATCAATGAATTAATATCAGTGTGTGTGTCCGGGGGGGGGGGGGGGGGGGGGGGGGGGGGGGGGGGGGGGGGGGGGGGGGGAATCGTGATGGAATTGCTTAAGTGCACTAAGTTTGATGTATTATTAGTCAGGCTTAACACACCGAGGTTATCTCTGCACTCATACACACATATGCACACTCATGCACCCACCAAACATTCACCTCTCTCTGGGAATGGATGTCACGCATTCGTTTCTCCCCTAACACGTCTGAGAACAAGGAATACAATTCTATCTTAATTTTAATTACATATGAAAAAATCCAGTTACACAAAATGGAATAATCAAAACATAAAAGTGTCAAGACGAGGTGTCCCGACTGTTCGAACCTCAGGGAGAGTAGAGTCAGGCACTCGTACCACACTCACCGGGAAGCACAAGAACCCAGGACGTACACACACAGATAATATTTATTACACGAAACAATCGCTTCACACACACTCACACTCTAAGTGGGGTTGGGATAAATACAAGAAGAGGGAAGAAAGACAGAATAACAGAAAGTGGGGTGAAGAAGAAGACTGGATTACAAGAGGCTAGCTAATCTGAGGGACAAAACAAATGAAAATAAACCCAAACTCCCAGGATATGCCCAACCAGCTCTGTTCCTAACCCGCTACTATAAATGAGGTGAGAGTAAAAAGGAACAAAATAATAAATAAATAGAACAGGGCCTAATCTCAAAAAAACAAAAACAAAAACAAAACAAAAAGCAGACTACAAATCAATTTAAGTGTAAAGAAGAAAGTGACACACTGACATGTACCCTCACGCTCTCATGACACAACAGAGACTGTCCACTACTTATGTTTCGGAGAAGATGGGGTTCCCCAAAACAAAGAATCATAAGGCGGAGCGTCAAGTAGTCTTTATGCCTGGCTCCAATGGTTCCTGGAAGTACCCAAGCAGAATTTTGAAGAGTGGCCACGAACTCGCAACTGGCTGACAGTCACTTAAAAGTGCCACCAACACATAGACAGGGTCACTCGAAGGGTGGCCGCGAACGAAGACTAGGTCACCGAAGGGTGGCCCCAAAGAAGACAAGGTCACAGAAGAGTGGCCACAAACGAAGACCGGGTCACCGAAGAGTGACCGCAACCGAAGGCAAGGTCACTGAAGAGTAGCCACAAGTGAAGACAGGGTCACTGAAGAATGCCCACAAGTGAAGATAGGGTCACTGAAGAATGGCCACAAGTGAAGACAGGGTCACTGAAGAATGGCCACAAGTGAAGACAGGGTTACTGAAGAGTGGCCACAAGTGAAGACAGGGTCACTGAAGAGTGGCCACAAGTGAAGACAGGGTCACTGAAGAGTGGCCGCAAACGAAGACAGGGTCTCTGAAGAATGGCCGCCAACGGAGACGGGGTCACTGAGGAGGTTGCAACTGAAGGTTGCAAGCCACGTGCAATCAAACACACAACCCAAAGAACGAGCCCTAAAGCCTCGATTAGAATCGTGTCTCAGCCCGCTGATTGTAGTGGTCAAAAAACAAAACAAAACAAAAACAGAACTCTGTGACCCCACAAAAATCGTTTGTTGACGAACAATACCGCCATTGCTCGTTGCCGTGACCTGAAAACTAGTGGCGATTAAACCCGTGTACCAGAAAGATAAAAAATATTCTCTACAAACGAGAATTTGAAATAATTTTGAAGAAAATTAAATTTGAAATGAAATAGGAACTAAAATCCTATCACGGGGCTATGAGAAACGTGCGACTCGACGTTCTAATACGGCAGTACTAAAACTTACCAACAAGCTTGTGGATGACGAAACTGGTCGGACGCCCAACCGACGAAGGATGGCGTCCCGTCTCAGGAAAACCCAAGTCCCACAGCGAAGGGGAACTCACCAGCAACGAAACTGAGCTACTGAAAGTATTGGCCAGAGAGAGAGAGAGAGAGAGCTTTCCGAACTGTAGCAGGTCTGACTTCACAAGTGCCTGACCCAGCCCCGGTTTCAAGCCGCTGGCACACCTCCCATCAACGAAGTTCATAGCCGGCCCACGTGAACTGCCTGAATCTCACAGAACTGAAAATCGCCAGCTCTGCAGAACGTGGCTGAGGCCTGAACCACGTGCAGAGCGAAGGAAGGAGGTTTGAACAAGCTAAACATGGGGGAAAAGAACAAAAAAATCTCGGGCTAAAAGAAAACGCCACAATACATAGATAAAAAGAGGACAGATTATATTGAGGATGGGGGAAGAAGGAAGGTAAAAGCCAGTATAAAAATGATAACGCATTGGGGCAGGATATCTGACCGTGACAAAAAGATCAATACTTCCTAATCCCGGGTTGTAATAAAATGACTTCTTACCTGGCCAGGCTTTTACACACACACAACCACTTTCACACCACACCACAGTTCTTGAACACGTCACTTCAAGTTTTCTTCAGCACGGGGTGATGGTGACGCCCTTGGATGACTGGCTCCGGGTTTCAGGGATTGGGTCTTCGTGGTCGTCTCTGGGAACTCGATGTAGAAATCTTCTTCTTTGTCTCTTTCACCCACCTCTGGGTTCAAACTCAGGTTTTTTTTCTTTTACTCTTTTAGCCTAAGACCTTGCTGTCTCTTCTGTCTCCCAGACCGCGTTCTCTTGACCCTACTCTCTCCTGCTCACTCTTCTCTCCTCTCATCTGACAAAAAAACTATGACATCATATTTCCTCCAAACGTATTTAGTAACCTGCGAAAGTCTTAACACTGAACAGTTGTGAGTCGTCTACGAATAAGTACACATGAACTTTGAAACTGAGAGGGAACGTTTCCCGCAGCATTGTTATATACAGAACGGTTTTGTAAATCGCGTGAAATTGTGGAAGATGAACTACATTTTATCTGGATAAATGTTCCCTGTGTGGTGACTTGAAACTTATTTACTTCTTTTATTAACACACAGTATCATCCTCATCATCTAAAGGATTTTATTGAATATATCCAGCAACAGAACTTATGTTCAATCTTTCAGTTCCTTAGCAAGGTTAAGTTATTTTCAGCCCGGAGTAGCCAAATATGCGTATGTCTAAATGTCTAACATTGGATGTTTTTTTTTTTTTTTTGTTGTTTGGTTTGGGGGGGGGGGGGGGGGGGGGGGGGGGGGGTTTTGGGGGGGGGGTGGGGGGGGGGGGGGGGGGGGGGGGGGGGGGGGGGGGGGGGGGGGGGGGGGGGGGGGGGGGAACTTTTTCCCTACATTTTTTTTAATCCATGTCTTATTAAGTCATTTAATATTTCAGTAACTTTTTATTGTTTAGTTCAGCTTCGTTCTTTCATTTTGTGTCGTCAATTCCTTTGACGGCTTTCACGATGTATACATGAGTCTGAGTCAGAGTATCTCAACACACAACACACACACACACACACACACACACACACACACACACACACACACACACACGAAAAATATCTATTCCTTTCGCCCCTTTGCAGGTACGGATGAAGGTGAGTTAAGCAATGACATGAAAAGGGAAGGAAACAAGTCAAAATGAAACATAAATTGTTAGTCAATGCTTACATAGACCAACAATTTGCAATACTTGAGATAATCGAATATACTTCGACAATTGAAGCCTTTGTTTTCGATTAGTAGAGAGGGCATCATTTGACAATACTTTTAGACAGATTTTGGGGAGAGAAATATTTTTGGTAAATAAGTGTTGCGCAAATTAACATGATTATGATGAACGTTCCATGACAAAATTAAATTCATCATCTATTGCAGACATGCCCACATTAATTATATAATCTTTCTTCTTTTCGAATAGCAAATCGACGATCTACTTCATTTGGGAATTTTTATTATTAGAACGTTTGAATTTGATAAGAGGGATAAAATAAAATAATTTGATATCTGGTGAGCTGGAAATGTATTTCTCTTACTTAAAATCATATTTATAAAACTTGTAGAAAAAAAAAAACCATTTACTGCTAGATTCAACGTCATGTTGCCCCTTTGTGACTAAAAGAGTGTCCTACATAATGTATTGAGAGAGAGAGAGAGAGAGAGAGAGAGAGAGAGAGAGAGAGAGAGAGAGAGAGAGAGAATTGTGATGCAGACCATGCCAAATAGTATCCTTAGTCCTAACTCGAAAACAACCCTAACTGTATTCCGCCCGTTTGTCTCTTCGTATGCAGCCTCGTTCGCAGAAATGCAGGTCTAGACCTAGGAGTTGTCTGTCTGATTTTTTCCAAGTTTCCAGATAAGCTTCCATGGACTTTTTCCACACCAGAGATTCGTTTTGACATTGCAGCTTTTCGCAAAGAATCTACCAGCTCGCTGGCATACAAGGCATTTTATGCCGATCTCTGTTAAAAAATTCCCATCCTGTCAAATTTTCACTGACGGTTGCAAGTCTGATGATGGAGTGGCCTGTGCAGCCTATAGCCCTAGTGCTTCTTCTCAAATACTGTTAGAACACATATTCCTTCGGATGCTTCTGTTTACTCTGCTGAACTTACAGCTCGGGTTTCTGGCACTGAGGATAATCTCACAATCTGTGAAGAAGATGGACTTTCTGGTTCTGTCAGATTCCCTGTCAGCTTTGGAGGCCATAGCTGGCCGTAACCTCCATCATCCCGACTTTCTCCACTTTAAAAAAAAACTTTTTTACCAGGTTGAAAGTGGAGGGTTACAACATTGTTCTGGCTTGGGTTCCCGGTCAAGTTGGCATCGGAGGGAATGAAATGGCAGCCTGGCCAAGAATGCCACAACAGGAATATTGTCTAATATATATATATATATATATATATATATATATATATATAGATATAGATGTCCCCCTGGTCAGATCTGAAACCAAAAATTAATGATTATGTCAGAGACCTCTGGCAGGAGGACTGGAATACACAGACGGATAACAAACTCTTTCAGATCCGTCCAAACCTAAAGGAGTTCCTTTCATTTACGTCTGGTGGTCGCAAAGAAGAAACAGTTCTATGCCGGCTGTACACCGGCCATGTCGTATTTTTACCCAGTCATACCTTTTAAAGAGTGAACGAGCTCCGTGGTGTATTCCATGTCATGTGCTACTCACAATGAATCATGTTCTTTTAGAGTGTTGGGACTTGCATGATGTGAGACACAAACATTTTACAGCAGATTCCATGAAAACCTTGTTCCGAGACGTTCCACCTGACGCGATCTTTGAGTTCTTGAAAGAGATTAACATTTTTCATTGGATCTGAGATTTTACAGTGGCATTTTTTTAACAAACAAACTGTCTGATGAGGTTTTAGAAGATATATAGTAAAGAATTGTGTGCCTGAATGACTTGTGAGTTGATTTTAACGTGGTGGCAGCCCTGATATGGCCCTTTGCTGGCGGCTGGGCTATAAGCAACATTATCTTATCTTATCTTATGTAACTAGAAGTCTGGATTAATGTGTGGATCGGACGTGCTAGGTATGGACCACAAAAGTCTCTTCTCATGACTTTCCTGACCTATGTAGTTACTTTCTTTACCTATAGTCCCTTGTACTCTAACTCAGCAGACGTGAGGAAGCTTGTATTTACACGTTTACATGAAGCGATGCTTTCTTTATGTGGCTTAATCTGTAGAAATGGTTTCTTGGTATTAGATAGCAGTGCATTGGCAGTGCTGTAACCCAGGGATACCATTCTGGCCTCGTAGTAAGCTGGTTACTTACAAATTTTCTTTTTTTTATACTTACTTTTGATTTACATTCCCTTTTGTCTTGTCACGTGTGTTTAGTCGCTGCTGCTTTCTCTGACTGGCCAGTCCTTAACTTGAAACACTTTGAGCAACTTGTCTTCCCGTGCCTGCCGCAGTTTCTGTGTAACAGTAGTCCACATGAAAAGAAATGGATTGACAGCAGAGTTGAGTGGTAACACGAACACAACTATGGCATCATGCATCTCGTCTAAAACATTAATTCCAATGGACGACAACATGCTACACATGCTCAATGAAAACCAGCTAGCGACATGAGTGACTGTTACTTTTTCTCATCAGGTGAACTGAAGTAAACACCAACCTTTTGCTGGAGTCAAGGGCTATTCTGTATTTCGGCATTCTTCTGTTGACGATGATTTGACCAGCCATAGCTGTAAACAGCAATGCCGAGTTGGTCACTATAATGACAGTGAACCACCTGAACTCATGATTGGAATGATAATGATCAAACAACGCCAGACGACACAGGCCAGACTGGCCCTGAAGACCCCAGTGTGACAGTCCAGGAAGAAATGGTATCACCGATAGAATTACCCCTACGAGCCATGTTGCTAAACAACCTACAACTGTTTAAAAGAAGGTTGGATCTCCTAGAATTCCCAGGAAAACACAGAATGATGAGGTGATCCAAAGTGATGAACCAGATGATGAAGACGGACACCTCAGTGGACAGGAGAAAACAAACCCATTCAGTTTACACGTCACACTGTTTGATCCATGCCTTTTCAATCTGGATGTAGTTTCCACAAAATGATTTGTTAGCTACCAGAGCAATACCAACATGGCTACCCATACATATGCCGGTAAATGGTAAATTGCCAACAATCGTGATGGCATTGGTTCTAAATTCGTTTTTCCTTGCAAATAAAGTGATGAACCAAACCAAATTCCCCATACCAGCAGAAAAGCAAAGCAACCAAAAGAAAACCTTGTGCAGTTCATTTGGTATCAGATGTTTACATGATCGAAGAACAGTGTGAACTGTTACACATTTTGTTTCATGATGGAATGTTTGGGACGTAGATTCTCACAACAGATCCTGTAGTTTGATGAAAACATTATGATCAAACGATGGGATCGTGACAATAAATCGAAAGGAAAGTCATCCAGAGATTCCCCCTGACATCCAGTACAGTCAGCTCTGGCGTAGTTTTCAGACCTGTTGCTGGAAAGACCTCAATGCCGGTAAAAGAGATGTTCAAATGTTTGACATGAGGTAAGTATAGGTCTTTTGGTATATGAAGACGTGTTTTTGATGCATGTACTTGCTGAAGTGTATAGTGAATGCACTTCGAGAAAAAGTGATTTGTCATTCCCATGAGAGGGTTGTGTGCTATTTGTAGACTTCTTAGGTTCTTTACGTCAAGAAACAAGTCCATATGGAGAGTTTTCAGATGGTTATTGGCGACATCAATGAACTGTAAGTTTGAAAGCTTCAAACCAGAAAATGTTCATTGAGTAACAGTGAGGTATGCTCAGATGAATGAGATAAACATTTTCTCTGAAATCATTAACGGTCATTCCAGAACCTGTGGCCTGCCATATAACGAAGCTGAGGGAAGAGACCCACTGGTACACGCTTACCACACATAAAGCATGACCTTGACATAGACAACCTTCAGGACAAGTCCAGTCACACAGCAGTTCATCATCTTGCTGTGGGCACTGACCCAAACCATCACACAGATGATCTCCATGGACACAGACTGGGGAACCTCGACACCTAAAGAAACCAGAACATGTTGCTGTTTCACAATCCTGCTCATCTTCTCCATAAACACAGTCGGAAAACCCATTGCACAGAGTATAGACAGGCAGACAGTACAGCCATTCAGATATACAACGATAATGAGTGTCAGGACAAGGCTCATCCTCATTCATCACCTTCCATGTTAGGTAACCAGTACCATCCAGGTTAATATGGAGCCGTGTCTTTCTGTCTCCATCTTTCAGCACTTTCAAGTAGCTTGTATCTTCAGTGCAGTTGACCTCATCTGAGTGATCCAGGCAATCTGGAAATTCATTGCAACGTTGGTTCCAGGAGACACACTGACCAGTTGTGGCCAGAAAGCCATCACATGTGTGGGGTGGTCACAGAATGATTCATCACTGTTGTCTGGACAGTCCTGTCTGAAGTCACATACCAGGGGTGTGATGAACTGTTGTGATTTCGTCATCACAACGAAACAGATCGTATGTAAATCGAACATTTTCGTGTCTAAAATCATGTGGTTTGTTTGCTTATTACTCACTTTCACAAACTCAGTAAATAATGCGTTGGTCGTGTTTCGGCGATGACTTTTGGGATCGTACAATAAAATGAATGGAGTGCATGCCCTTGAAGACATCTAGACAGAATCTGTAGTGTGTTTGTGAAGATGGACTCAGATAAATTGAAAAACATATGGGTGCTATTTTTGAAGACATTTTACCAAATGAGTGCACCTTTTGTTCACAAAGTACTGTAGAGGTATCAACCACATCAGGAATTTCTTTATTTAAACCAAGTCCAAATCCAAATCTGTAAAATTCACAAATTGATTTTCTCTTGAGGATTATATAAAGGTTTTGTTTTCATGAAGTTGTAGATTAAAGTGTTATCATACCATACCACATGCGAATCTTACTGTATATAAATGGTTTCGAATCCCAACTTATGAAGGAGCCTAATCTCAGGTTTGGGTCAAAATATTTGTTAAAAAATTGCAGAGAATCGTCCATTTCTGTTCTTGTCTTTAATGCTGCCTGTGTCCTACCACGTTCAAAACATGTATACGCATACAGATTGAAGTTTATTACTGTTTTCAAAATGACTAAGTGGAAGCATTTGCCCCGTGAAGCCACCCTCCCCTGACACTGAGGACTGCTGAAGGGGCAGTGTTCTGTTTCATCCCGTCCATCGTCACACTCTGGCTTTAGATTGCAGTGCAAGTGTTGCTGAAATACAGAGTAATGACTCACAGAACAGTTATATAATCCACTGGGTTGTATATGAGGTTGGTGATTTTGAGGAAGGGTAGAAAAATATATTCTGAGACCTGCATTTATAAGACGTGCATAAAAAGTTTGAATATTGAGATGTGGTGTGAGAAATGTTTTAGCTCCTGAGACCAGTGGATCGCACACATGTGTGATGTGCTTTTGAGTTGTGCTTGTTTCTTTGTACATCAGTTTTACAGTGTACCTCCTGTACAGAGGAGATCTAGTTGAA
>JADBJO010025178.1:0-7500 GCA_016801955.1 Conus betulinus
AAGCAGCAACAAAAGCACCAACAGAGGCTGTAGTAGTAATACTAGTAGCAGCAGCTGCAGTAGCAGCAGTAGCAGGCGCGTCAGTATAGTTGTAGTTGTAACAGCAGCAGCAGCAGCAGCAGCGGCGGCAGCAGCAGTAGATGCAGTAGTAGTAGTACTAGTAGTAGTAGTAGTAGTAGTAGTAGTAGTAGTAGCAGCAGCAGCCGCAGCCGCAGCCGCAGTATTAGTAACGGTAGTGTTGTGCAGTAGCAGCAGCAGCAGCAGCGGGACTAATAGTAACCGTTGTAGAGGAGGAGGTGGAGGAGGAGGAGGATTGGGTGGGGGGGGGGGGGGGAAAAGTGGAGGAGCAGGAAGATGAGGAGGAGAAAGAGAAGACAATTTAGATTGTTCGATGGGGAGTATTCTTAACCCCATCTTTACTAGCACACGTTGTGAACTAAACTTCGTCTGGGCGACGTAACGTACAGTTCTCTGCACTGTACGTTATTGTGAATAGAGGACTATATGTGACGCTCAAACTGTATAACGTTTACTCTTCAGCCCAACGAAAACGGTCATAGGAGAGGCTGGGGAGTAACAGATATTCACCAACCTTGTCATTAAAAGTCAGCGATGATTTCCAAACAAAAAGAAGGGCGGTTGGGTGGTGCCCGGCGAATTCGCCCCTGGAGATAAACTTACAGTGGGGGGCTATTTCTAGTCCGTCACTTCAGATATATGGACACTAAAAAGAGGCCTGCAATGAAATATTCACTGGGTTGGGACCTGTGTGTACTGGACCAAAAAATCGGAGTTACGTGTGTGTGTGTGTGTGTGTGTGTGTGTGTGTGTGTGTGTGTGTTTGTGTGTGTGAGAGAGAGAGAGAGAGAGAGAGAGAGAGAGAGAGAGAGAGGAGAATGTGTGATGTGTGTGTGTGTGTGGTGTGTGTGTGTGTGTGTGTGGTGTGTGTGCGTGCACGCATATGTGTGTGTGTGTGTGTGTGTGTGTGTGGTGTGTGTGTGTGTGTGTGTGTGTGTACGAGAGAGAGAGAGAGAGAGAGAGAGAGAGAGAGAGAGAGAGGAGAGAGAGGAGAGAGGCCAGAGAGAGAGTGTGTGTGGTGTGTTGTGTGTGTGTGTGTGTGTGTGCTTTTTTGTCATCCTGCTCTCACAAAAGAATAAATGTAATTACAATAATGAAGGAAGAAAGAAAGGACGCGAAAACATCTAAACGTAGAAATAAAAAAAAAAAATAATGCACTGAAAACAGTGAAACATCTACAAACTATCGCAATTAAGATTTTGTTGAACAATATACAACATATCAAAACAGGCAAACCTAGACATGAGAGAGAGAGAGAGAGAGAGAGAGAGGAGAGAGAGGAGGAGAGAGGAGCGAGAGAGAGAGAGAGATCTGTTACAGTTTAAAAAAAACCGAGGCATACGCCCTTACAATGCCTGCATGTATGTACAACACTGCTGAACAGTCTGTCCTCCGAGACACCTGGTCCATCCTCCAGGTAACAAGCCAATCATATGACATTTGTTCATTTCATTCAATGTATGCAAACGGCGCGGTTTCTGTGGGCGAGGTGGGCCAAGGTACAAGAGAGTAAATAAGACTTGAAACCCTTCTCTTTTCGATAGCTTTCTTAAGTTATTTATGTTTCCCGTCGACATACTCCATACCAAACACATGTCAGACGATCAAGAATTTGGGCACAGTTCCTGCTACGCAGATTGATCTGATACACTTCTTACTCAAATTAATGGATACGTTTCTATCTCCTCTTCCTCTTCAATTTGAACATTACCTGCAAAGAATAAGAATAAGAACAAAGACCCAGACAGCAGGGATCTAGAGGTTGTATCAATTCGCTTCCTCTGGCCTTGAGAATGGGCAGAGCCTTTGAGGAAACAAACTGGCTGACAATGGACTGTGATTAATGCTCTGCAACTAGGCATGTCTGTAATGTCAAGGACACCATATTTGCGACAGACCCACCCTTTCTGCATGAAGAATCGACCATTGAAACCACGAGGGCCCCGCCTTTCTGCTCAGTTGAATCGAGCATTAAACCGCTCTTACAGCAACTCTCTCCGGATGGAAACCCATTGCTCTTCGCACGCTAAAGCCCGCAGGCAAATGACGACAATGGAAAGAAAGAAAGAAGAATGAGGGGGAAAGGCACAGGTAGGGTGGAAGGGGGGAGGGAGGGAGTAGATGGGGGGAAAGAATAGAGATATTATTACAGCTGACCTAGGTTGGGATCGGAAAGAGAAAGACACGACTGGGTGCCTGGTTAGCTCGATTGTAAAGCACGGAGTTCACAGTCACACATCGCAAGTTGAATGGTGCGTGCGTCCAGCGTTAAAACAAAACCGGCACACACCACAATCAGGATTTGTGCACTAAAGAGACTACATAAGGCATGTAAGCGTTTTGAGGCCTACCATGAGTTTGTGTTAGCAGCCTATTTAATGTCACACTGATAATTGATCAAAAGAACAACTCCCCACCCATTATTTCCCCCTTTTTTGTGGGTTGTGAGGTGGGGGGTGGGGGTCACCAATAAAATCACAATCCAATCTTCAAATACATGATCTTCCCTTTAGTTGGCACACATTTCAGGCTTTTGCACTCACCGTGACCCTACCTTTGCGCCAGGTGGTTTCCACAAAATAGTCCCGTCTCTTTGATTATAATCGGTCTGCTTGGACCCATCTGGCTTGTAACTTGATGGCCATGTGTAAGAAAATGAGGCAAAATCAACGTTCAGACACTATAAAAAACTCTCAAAACGATCTAACTGCGCCCAGACTATAAATACTCAACTCATTAAGCAAGGCCTTGGCGCATTAATTTTTGGTGTGCAGCCACAGATCCCCAGTTTCATTCTTCTGGGATAGCTCTGCTTGTCTGCTTTATTATGACCGGCAGGTGTGGACACGGAGCCTGGAATAAAGAAAACAAACAGACAACATGACGCAGAAAGCCAAACCGGACGGAAATATTCTGCATAGATAGGGACATACCATGCTCCATGCAGCCCTGCCTACATTTTGTACTGCTTCGTTCTGTTATCTCCGTTGCTGCACTCATTTCTGTTCTACTTTCTCTGCGTCTCACACTGTGTGGTACCCCACACAAATTGCTCTATATAGAAAGGTGGAAAATGGGCCCAGTAGATTACGCAACAGCCGAAGAAGCGTTAAAAATCCAAGGTTTTTGTCTTCTACAGTGAAGGTTTTTTTTCCCCTAGTTTCTCTCTTTCTGCATCGCATCAGGCTTAAAGTAGGGGTGTGAGTGCCAGTTTTTCGGAAGAGAGTGTGGGAAAAAACAGCAACAACGAAAGGAAAACCAAAACGGGGATCGCATCTGCAGCATGCTGGTAGCACACGTAAGAGAGCTAAGGGCAGCAAGGAAGTTTTCTTTGGCAAAGGTTTTAAACCACAAGGAAGAAAAATGTACTTCTTCACTGGCAGAGGTATCTGAAAACGGCAATACACAAAAATTCGATGGAGAGAGAGAGAGAGAGAGAGAGAGAGAGAGAGGGAGAGAGAGAGAGAGAGATTTCATCATGTGCTGTTCTTGCATCGAGAAAGCTTTTTAGGAGAAATGCTAGTGCTTGAGGCCTTCTCACCATGTCTTATTTGTGTTTTAATGTCTTCTTCAGCTTTTTCTTACTCCACACAACACTCTGGCCTGTCGGCAACCTAAACAAAGGTAAATCAACAAAAGAATGTGGATTCTCCATAACCTGCATCCTTCCAAAGCCTATAAACAGCAAAAAAACAAAGACCCCAAGCCTCCATCTCTGGGAAAGAAAAAACAAATCTGTAACATGAAAAAACAAAACCCACAAATGGACAGAAATTGCAAATATAGCGCACTTCATGCAAAGCCTAAATCTATAGGTATGGAAAAATACAAATGATTCACTGTACGTTCATTAGGATTTCATTCCAATTCTTCAGGAGTCGTCCAACTCTAATACCACTTGCTGAGACCCTCCTTCCTCATGTCTGTTCGACCAAAGCGAAGGACACAGCTGGCTGTGGGACTGTTAATGGCCGCTGGATGCTTCTGCCTTGATGCTCGTTGATTCGTCCTCCCTCCTCTCTGTAGAAAGTAAGGGGAAGTCCTTGACAGTCGGGAGGGGATGAGGGCCTGAGGGGTAGAATGTATGAAGCAGGAGGAGAGGGTAGGGTCCTCAACCGAGCTACGTGAGCTTTGGGCTGTGTAAATGATAGCTTTTGCTGGCAGAAAAGGTGAGAGAGAGAGAGAGAGAGAGAGAGAGAGAGGAGAGAGAGAGAGAGAGAGAGAGATTTGCCGTTGTGATGGTGTCAGCATAGTGATGGATAGATCATGTATTCAGCTTTTGTTATTAGCTATTTTCATCCGTTACATCGTCATAGGTGTGTGTGAACACTGAACCAGAGTTAAAAAAACAACAACAACGAAGTATTGATCACACGATAAAGAAAGCTTGCTCAGCAGAAATAGTATTCACGTGTGGAAATAATTATATTCCTGGTATAGTCAACATTCTCTACTGCCTGGCTCTGACCTGCTCTGCAGTTACACCCCTTTCCACAGTATCACTCTCCCTTCCTACAGCGCACTACACTGCACCGCCCAGCTCCGCTGGGAACAGCTGAAATGTGGACCAGTGCATGACTCATTTCCTTGAAGAAGAGAAAACACCCCAGGCTTTCGTGTTTCTGCAGGTAAGATTTTTTTTCACCTCTTTCTGTCCCCCCTCTCCCCTTCCCCCTCTTGGCATAAGCTATGAAGAAGTGGTCTAAGTGGTAGTCTTTTGGACGACACAAAAGGAAAAGGAAAAAAACAAAACAAAACAAAACAAAAAAAAAAAAAACAGGCGAAGAGCAGTATGTGGGTTGCACGCATAAAACAGCTTAGGGCAAGAGGTTGTTCCTCCTGGCAAGTCTTCAGCAAAATTCTTAAAGAAAATCCTCCGTGACAGATGAAAACCAATTTAAAAAAAAACAAAAAACAAACCAATACCAAAAATGGAATCCAGTAAACGTGTTTAGGTGAGAATGGGCTCCGTAGCATGACAAGTGGACTGCAGCTGGGTTCCACGAAGAGAAATCTGTTCTGATAGTCATAGTGGCTCTGCTGGTAAAATCATTATACTGTACTACTATACTGCAGGAATCACAACATGCACTCTACCCAGGTGTGCTCCTATTTCTTTTGCAACATATTCCATGATGCAATACAATATCATCATCTTTCACATGACTTCCCACCCCGCCCGCCCCACCCAGCCCCCCAGCCCCCTCCTCAAACCAAATGCAAGCTGTAAGTTGGAGCTACCCTTGCACCGAAGACAAAATGTCTGCTGAATATAGACGTAAATTGTCTTCTTTTGCAACATTACGAGTTTGGATGGATATGAGTCTAATTTACGGAGAGAGAGAGAGAGAGAGAGAGAGAGAGAGAGAGAGAGAGAGAGAGAAGCAAAAAGAGATTTTGACTTCTTTGTTTGTCACTTGATGCTGCTTTTCGTCAAGAAACTGGGTTGCGTGCATTATGAGCAATGGTATTTACAATGACTACATGGAGTCTATATAGCCTTGCTTGTAATGCTTTGGGGCTTGGGGTGTCAAACGCAATCAGTTGGGATGTCAGGACAAAGACACGAATACATTAACTAAAAATCTGGAGTTACATTGAACTGCATCCATCCATTATCTGAGGAGCAGCAAAAACAATAACAGACCTTGAAAATCAGATGATCGTTTATATGTGTAACATGAAAAAAAAAACGTACAAAATACATAAACAGAAAAAATAAAGAACAGATTTAGCGTGACTCATGTAAACACATAAATCTTAAACTTTAAGCCGAAGGAATCCTCTGTGTCTTTAAATAGACAGGTGAATCCGTTTAGGAGTTGTTCAGTTCCATTAACCCCAGTAAAGTCGTTTCTCACTCCTGTTTGAGGGTAAAGGACACAGCTCTTTGTGGTCTACTAATGGTTGGATGCTCGCCTGGTGCTGTTTCGTCCTCCTCACTCCACCCTGCAGGAAATGGGGGAAGGCCTTGACGGCCAGCAGAGAGCTGATGGCCAAGGGGAAGGGCGATGAGGTGCAGGCGGAAAGGGCAGGTCATAAATCGGCTTGTGTGAGGTTGGGGTTGTGTAAACCGATTGATTTTGCTGGGAGAAATGGC
The DNA here is from genome assembly GCA_016801955.1 of Conus betulinus. Taxonomy (NCBI): domain Eukaryota; kingdom Metazoa; phylum Mollusca; class Gastropoda; order Neogastropoda; family Conidae; genus Conus; species Conus betulinus. Next base: position 6,179 of record JADBJO010025178.1, read on the forward strand.
AGAGAGGCATGAGAGAGAGAGAGAGAGGAGAGAGAGAGAGAGAGAGAGAGAGAGAGAGAGAGAGAGAGAGAGAGAGAGAGAATTCTGAACTCTGAACGCTGAACTTTGAACTTGAAATAGCTAACTGCATAACCATCGGCCTGCATGCAAAAGAGTTACATATTTAAGACACACACAATTTCGTAGTTGTAAGTGAGAAAAGAAACTCACAGGGAAGAAAAATTGTACCCGACAGGTGAGCAAGTAAAACATACTGCTTATTGTGTTCCCTAACCAGATATCACATCTTAGTTTTGAGAGAGAGAGAGAGAGAGAGAGAGAGAGGGGGGGGGAGGGAGACACGGGCACACAGACAGAACTGGCCACAAGGGCAGAGAATCCTTGTAAAGATACGGAGACGAAGAATAGACAAGCAACATTTTGGTAGAAAAAAATTTAGACAAATGCCAGGTTCAATATAAATGGAACTCGAGGGCTGAGGGTAGTAGAGGGCGAGGGGAAGATAGAGGTTCGTGTAGATAGAGGGGCACAGACTGGTTACAGAGAATGCTGTTGAGACAATCCAAGTACCACAACTGATTGCTGTATACAACTTTTTACTGTAATGCACAACACTTAAGTACAACACACCATACTGTGTTCTTCTTAGGTGTCATACAAGCGATTTCTACAGCATATTTCAATGTACAGTACCACATGATCTTAAACGTAACATCATAACAAAAACAAAAAAAAAAACAACAACAACAAACAAAAAAAAAAAAAAACGTCGTAAGCTGCTTGTAACTAGGACAAAATGGCTGCTGACTGCAGATGTGCTATGGTTTCTCGTTTACTATAGTATCTGAATGGATTTGAAAATTAAGTACGCTTACAGAGAGAGAGAGAGAGAGGGAGAGAGAGAGAGAGAGAGAGAGAGAGAGAGAGAGAGATCTACAATGTTCGTTTGCAGACAAACATTGACAAGATAAGTCTGAATAAACAAAGTTTCGTATAAAGTTTCCATGCAAAGTTGAATGGATTTGAAAATTAATTACACACACACACACACACACACACACACACACACACACACACACACACAGAGAGAGAGAGAGGAGAGAGAGAGAGAGGAGAGAGAGAGAGAGAGAGAGAGAGAATGCTTTCATTTGCAGACAACATTGACAAGATCAGTCTGAATAAGCAAAGTCTCGTATAAAGTTTCCAGGCAGAGTTTTCGCTCTTCTACCTTTTGATAATGGACGCGTTAGTGCAAAATGCACTTCATCTTCCCTTGGCTGCCGACATAACAGACACAAAAAATTAGAGGAAGTTACTCACCA
>JADBJO010025178.1:20000-24122 GCA_016801955.1 Conus betulinus
AGAGAGAGAGAGAGAGAGAGCGAGAGAGAGAGAGAGAGAGAGAGAGGGGGGGGGGGGAGGGGGTACGATGAAATGAGATGCAATTGTATACATATACAGTCATGGTAATCAGAAATGCTGTTGTCTGGGTTGTTTTGTTTTTTCTAGTCCTGACTTACACAGAGAGAGAGAGAGAGAGAGAGAGAGAGAGAGAGAGAGAGAGAGAGAGAGAGAGAGAGAGAGAGAGAGAAGGTTTGTTAATATTTAAACACATACACAGATACGAGCAAAGAATTCTCCTGCGCAGCCGTAAGGACGTGGAGATGTCGTTAACATTTTTCTCTGTTCACTGGGTATTTTACTGTCGTTTGTTGAGACGTTGCTGGTAGCCTTGCTCACACCCATAGTAAATTGTGTATGGTATCATCGACAGATTGAGACTTAAGTGCACGAAGCAGACATGTAGAACTAGCACGAATCTACCTCTTCCGCACTCCCTTCCCTCCTACCTGCTTGTTTTTTAAAAATGTTTTTTAAAAAATGTTAATCTCCTTCAGATATTCAAAGATCACATCAGGGGGAACGTCTCTGAGCGGGGTTTAAAAAAGGTAGTCACATGATAACATGATGTGCGGATCAAACAAGACATGGAGCGAACGAGCGAGAGAGAGAGAGAAGACATGTAGTTCTATTGAACAACACATGTAGTTAAAAAAAAAAGTAGCCACATGAGGTACTTTGATTAAACAATACAAGCAGTTTAAAAAGATAGGTACACGCATGATGTGATGATGCGTTCAAAAGTAGTGAAATGGTACACTGACTAAACATCTGGTGTAAAAAGTACTCAAAAACAGCGCTGACTGAACAACGCCTGCAGTAAAATGCGATCAAACGTTTCTCTGACTGAATGTGCCTCTGTTGTCGGTCAGACGTAAGTGACTCGCTGAGGACTGTGCAACATAATGACCGGTTCACAGTTCCCAGGCCCGAGGTTTGCTGGAGCAGTGCAGTTCATCAGGGGCTTAATGTCCCATTCACTGACCGCAAAGCCATCAATTCCCAGCGTCCAGCACAGTGTTGAAGGGTTGTAGTGAAGGTTTCTGAAGTCGGTCAGCTTGGTTCCGTGACATTTTCCATTGGAGGACGAAGGCCATTCCGGGGTAGTATGTAAATGCCCCTTTCCCTGGCGCCATCTTTTAGTTTCTGTTATTAGCGTAGGGGAGACTAATGAGTGAATGTGCGAAGGGGTAAGGAAGGAGTGGGATGATTGGGGGGGGGGGGGGGGATGGGATGGTGAAGAAACAATTCAATTTGATCTGTCATAGAACATCTGGCAAAAACAGTTTATTGGGATTCAAGTGTGTTGAACGCGGTGGTTCGCCTATACATTGGTATGTGTCTGCTGTTATCTGTCATTTTACGTTTTTTTCCACTGGGGTTTAATGTTACACACACACACACACACACACACACACACACACACACACACACACACACACACACACACCACACACACACGCACACTCACCTTTTGAAATACATGTGTTATTTGATCATCATATCATGTGACCACCGTTTTGAACTATATGTGTTGTTTGATTAACATATCATGTGACTACATTTTTGTTAAAAGTATACGTCGCCTGGGCGACAAATTGGTCCTGGTGTTCAGGCCCAAACTGTCGCCGGGCGACAAATTGGGCAGGGACAACAGATTGGTCGTTAACATACCCTTTTATCAATACATGTGTTGTTCAATGAGCACGTCATATGACTACCTGTACTGAACTAAATGTGTTGTTTGATCAGCACATCATGTGACCACTTTTGAACTACATGTGTTATTTGATCAGCATATCATGTGACCACCGTTTTGAACTACATGTGTTGTTTGATTTTCATCATGTGACTACATTTTTGTTAAAACTATATGTGTTGCTCAATCAGCATATCATGTGACTATCTTTTTTTAAAAAAAAAACTATAAGTGTTGTTCAATCAGCACATCATGTGACTACCTTTTTGAACTACATGTGTTGTTCTATCAGCACATCATGTGACTACCTTTTTGAACTACATGTGTTGTTCAATCAGCACATCATGTGACTACGTTTTTGAACTACATGTGTTGTTCTATCAGCACATCATGTGACTATCTTTTTAAACTACACGTGTTATTTTGATTAACATCATGTGACTACATTTTTGTTAAAACTATATGTGTTGCTTAATCAGCATATCATGTGACTATTTTTTTAAAAACTAATGTGTTGTTCAATCAGCACATCATGCGACTACCTTTTAAAACTATATGTGTTGTTTAATCAGCACATCATGTGACTACTTTTTGAACTACATGTGTTGTTCAATCAGCACATCATGTGACTACCTTTTTGAACTACATGTGTTGTTCAATCAGCACATCATTTGATTACCTTTTGAACTACATGTGTTGTTCAATCAGTACTACATCATGTGACAACTAGTTTTTAAATAGAAGTTTTGTTCAATCAACATATCATGTGACTACCTTAGGTTTTCTTAACTATATGTGTTTGTTTAATCAGCACCTCAAGTAACTACCTTTCTGAGCTGCATTTGTAGAATTAGATTGTAAAATATTGTTAAAGGCAGGAAAGGTTGGGACAGGTGGGAAAAAGGGAACAGATGGTGTGTCGCAGACGCCCCTGTCCCGTGTGCCCCCCCTCGTGTGCCCTGGGCTCCGTGTGTGGTGTTATAAATACACGTGCATCGGACGCCCACCACTAGTTGTTTGACACCTATGCACCTGTTTGTCCCATCTATAAGCCGGAAACACACCAAACCTATATAGAATCAATGTACTTTCTCCATTTACTAAGTATTCAAAAGATACTATACTTCTGGCACAATCGTAAGGCATTGTTTGACAGTAATTAAACATTTTCCAAAGAGGACATAACATGAACAACAATTTGGCTTTGCCACTACCTTAACGGACGGTCCAGCCTGCACGGCATTTTGTTGCTGATCACACACGCCCTGACTCATTATAACGACATCTTTGTACTCCCCCCCCCCCACCATGTAGGTCAGTTAGACCAAAATTGTATATAGTATATTTTGTATCTCTAACAAATGACTATAAACCTGTCATAAACACTTCACAAAGTGCCATTTCAGCTTGCCATTCACATCACTTTTGTATACAAAATGTTACAACTGACAGACACAAACGCCTTCTTACAATCAACAAAGGTAAAATGAAGTTTTTCGTGCCGAGCGACGAGTATTTTTCAACAGCACATACAATGTGAAAATATGGTCTACCATACAGGTAATCTGAACTGTAACCAGCATATTTTTTAATTCACTTTCTTTCCCTGTTTCACTGGGAAGCAAACCATTTTTCTGATAAGCTAGTCACGAATCCACTGCAAGAAAACATACATAATAACAAAAGCAACAGTTGATCGACGACGTTGAAGCTTACATCGACTCAGTCAAATCAACATGGCCTGCAACAGAGAAGGGTATGAAAGAAATTGCAGAAAACACAATAAAAGATGAAAATCTCAACAAAGTCTGGACGACACAGAAAATGTATAGCCAGTCTATCGAAACCAAGTCAAACCATTACTGCATGACTACTATGCTGTGCGAAATGAACTGACTGTCACATGAAGGACTCTTGGTTAAGGGCACAAAACTTTAATCCAGCAAGAAAAAAGAATCAAAGAGTACATCCATGCAGGTCACCAAGGAATCACAAAATGCAGAGAACGAGCCAGCCCCTCAGTGTGGTGGCCAAGATGAGTGATGGAATCACCCAAAGAGCCAGAAATGGTCATAAATCTGCATAGAAAAGAAGCTAAGTCAGAACAGTGAACCTCTGAAACCAACATTGTTTACTGACAGAGCGTTTCAGATGGCTGGAGTAGTATATTTGTGAGTCCAAGAATGAACATTAATATCTTGCAATAGGTACTCCAAACCCTTCTGTCTATGACTAAGAGGCAGTGTGCTGTTGGCCCACATTCAACTGTGATTTTCTACAAATATTTATTAATAAATCAAGAAATAAAAGTACGCCTGACAAAACCCGTTATTTATCTTCATTTCCATAGCGTCTCGCTCCAGTCACTGCCTTTGGTCGCGGCC
>JADBJO010025179.1:0-7500 GCA_016801955.1 Conus betulinus
AAAACACCAGGTCCCGCCAGGCGCAAAAATCGGCCCCGCTGCTCCAATCGAACGAAACACATAGGAAAGCTAACCGGTCCACTCTGCGGAGCCCTCGCTGAAGGACTAATCATCAAGGCCCCTCACCGCTCGCGTGGCCGAGAAACAGGTCGTACGGCGACCGTAAGCAGAACAGAGGCGAGACGCACACACGGAGCAGCAACAAAACCGGGAAGAGTAATGAAACAAAGAAGGGGGGAAACAGGTTCCATTACCGACGGAAAAAAAAAACGATGCGTGTAAGCAGGGCAAAAACTGTGGAGTGAAAAACAGAGTCCGTGTGTGAAGTTACCAAAGCTAGAGTGAATAAGAGCTAAAGATTGAATCAAACAGGCACACATAAGTACGTAAGCGGTTGCCAAAACTGCAGAGTGAATGATGAATTGATGACGATGTAAAAATTTACCAAAATTACTGAGTAAATAAACCAGGGACACGCAATATCGAAGCAGTTTCCCACACTACGACGATGCACATATGTAAGCAATTACAAGCCACTGGATGAGGAGTCGGACACGCCTACACACACACGCGCGCACGCATTCACGCGCGTGCGCACACATGCCACACGCACGCACGCATGCACACACACATATATAGACAGAAGATAGATAGATAGATAGATAGATAGATAGAACATTTAAACTTTAAAAATCCAGAAGCACGTTCGTTTTCTTCTTGTCGTGAGACGATTCAAGTTGGAAGAAAGAAGTAAAAACTGGATCCCAAAATCGCTTGGTTGACTCCTTTTCTTTTTTTTTTTTTAAATTTCAGTCCATATTTCGGTCCTGAAAGGGACCTTCTTCCGGACGGGCACGCTGCAGACATACATGCACCATGTAATCCTACTAACGAATAAAATTAAGGATTTATACCATCGAACAAAATTTACTGTTAATTAAAAACCAGGCAGGGCAGGAGTGGGAGTTCAAAGGGAAGGGGGGGGGGGGGGGTCAAAGGGAAGGGAATATCCAGTGTAAGGGGAGTGAGAGTCACTGGTCATTTGTGACGAGCAAGATACTAAGATCGTAAAGGAGAGAGAGAGAGAGAGAGAGAGAGAGAGAGAGAGAGAGAGAGAGAGAGAGAGAGAGAGAGAGAGAGTCTTTTTATTCGTATAGGCCATAGCCCCTTAGAAGGGAATGTACACAGAGCAACGTTACACGATACATTTCTAGTAGATGATGTAAACAACTTAAGCTGAACACAGAGTTTCGCCGTTTACAACCTCTGTACAAATAAACAGCAAACTGTTTCACTATTTCATCATTTGTCGATGCCATTAACATGATTAATTTAAAAACAGGATGGATGTCTAAAGTATTTAGGATGTACATACTGTTGTCTTAGATCAGTTAATTCTGGGCATGAAAGAACAAAATGAACTTCATTTTCCTGTGATTCGTGACACAATGGACAAAAAAATCATAGGATCACCTACAACTCTATATCGTTGAGAATGTGCAAAAGATATCTGAACCACCCAATCTAAACTTTGTCACAGCATCTCTCAAATGTTTGTTAAATAGCCATTGACAAATAGTAGGAATGCAATGCATAGGATTTAACAGTCTGTAAATAGAGAACCTAGAGCTTTCTTTAACATGCGAGTTCCACCTTTGCCAACTACAATCAATCAATCTTTGCCGAAACACACGAATAAAACCATTTACATCACCAACACCCTGGTTTCCCCCACACAAACCAAATCCGAATTTCATACAATTTTAGTCTTAAATTAAAGGTCCAGTTTGTTCTTTTCCCCTGTTATCTAACTCTAAAAGCATAGTGTAGGCTTTGTATGGCAATCTGTGTTTGTTCCATTTGTGTTATTCTTAGCCAGTAAACGAATACACTTTACCACTGAAATTAAATGTGTAGGCTATCTATTGGTCTCTCCATATACCAAATCGTTCGGTGTTTTCAATGAAACACCAATAAAATTTCTTTAGAGCATACAGGTGGATTTTCTCAATATGCATAGCAGCAGAATATAAACCCTATATTTCAGCACCATATTTGTAGCATCGTTGAATTTGAGCGTCAAATAATTTCAAAAATAGAGTCAAAGATTCATTATTTAACATCGGTAATTTCTTCAGTATACACAATAACGCATATTAGCTCTACTTGCAAGATCTTTACAAGCGATGGTAAAGCTTAAGCGTGTAGAAAAATATATGCCAACATACTTGTAAGCATTCACAACGCGCATACCAGTTCCATTATATACCCACCTTTCTCTGGCTGCTAGATATCCACCCTTTCTGAACACAATTATATTACTTTTATTCATGTTTATGTTTAATCAAAGTGAAGCGGATGCTCTTTCTAAACTGTATAACTGGGTTTTGTAAACCAACTATCGTTTCAGTCATCAATGCAACATCGTCAGCTAAAAAGAAGAAATGAAAATCTCCGAAAAATCATTTATGAATTTTGCACCATGTCGTCCAGAATTAGTCACTTCTTTGGTTAATTCATTAATGAACAAAGAAAACAAAATGGGACTACACAAACATCCCCCTGCTTAACTCCAGTTGTAACAGGTTATATAATCAGTCAGAAAAACCGCCGCTTCTTACTCTAGCTTTTACAGAGTCGTACATGCTCATGACACATTGATACAATTTTACCTCTTATCCCATTTTTAAACAAAATTCGCCTTAATATACTCCTGTTAACAGAGTCAAATGCTTTCTCAAAATCAATAAAAGCGACATATAATTTTACGATTCAAACAAAATTGTTTTTTGCACAAACGCCGTTAAAGTGAACATGTGGTCTATCGTGGAGTAATTTCGTTAAATCCAGCTTGGCATTCACCAGTGAGGTTCTTTTCCTCTACCCACTCCTGCAGTCTTCCATTGATAACAGTACCGTACAATTTACTACAAACATTACACAAAGACATTCCTCTATAATTGTTAGGATCATCAACATTACCCTTTTTATATAAACGGAGAACTATTGATTCTGTCCACAGCACAGGAGAAACACCCCTGTCAAATAGAGATTGAAATACTTTGTAACAAAATCTAATATCAAATAAGACTTACATGCATTTTTTCACCATTTCACCAATAATACCATGAGGGCCACTAGCTTTTTGACTTTTCAGCTTTCTTAAGGCCATCATAATTTCATCCCTTGAAACTGGACGATTGAAATAATTGTCCACTGGAATTTCTATCATCACTGGTATCATTGTGACAGTCACTGCCATTTTGTGACGAGCAAGATACTAAGATCGTAAGAGAGAGAGAGAGAGAGAGAGAGAGAGAGAGAGAGAGAGAGATCTTTCCCACAGACTAGGAAGAAAAGAGCTCCGAGACGTTTAAACTCCAAGGTAGCAACATTTTCATTGGTGATGATTTTCTCTTCACGAATGTGGCACATAGCCGAAAGCTTGTCGTTCATCCGAAAGGGGCGAGAACTGAGAGCAAACGATCCTCGATGGTCGTCCATCAGCTGATCACTGATGATAATTATCAACAAGTGGTGTGACTCTTGCTCTCACGATGACATAATGACACGCCCATAACTCCAAACGAACGCTGCTTACGACACCGAATGGCCTAGCGGAGATAAGACAGAGCACACAGAACAAATAATGAGACATCCCCATCTCCGTGTTTTGCCCCGAGTGCTCAGTGTTGTCATCTCTTTTAGGTGATTTGGGTGTCGTAAGCACCATTCGCTTGGAGTTATGGGCCAGTAATTATTTCACCGTGGGAGCAAGAGTTACCCTACTTGTTTGATATTCGTTGTTCACTGTTCCCTGCCTTGTTTCGGATTTCCTTTCTAATCCCTGACGGTAAGAAGTTTTTCCTTGTGAATCCCTAAGAAAAACCTGAAGCTCACTGCATTGAAATATTGCTGACCCGGTGCAGATCAATCCCTGCCTCATTTTATTTTCAACTTCGTTTCAATTAAATCGAGGTTATTTGTATTTGTTTCTGTCCGTCTTTGCGTTTGTCTTTTGATCTCCCTTGCATCCTTGGGTGGATCCTCAGACGTAGGCTCTAAGATTGTCCCCTACATTTTATACTGTTTGCATAATGTCTTAAGTTTTTTTCAGCAACATTTTTTCCTCCCCACACTTTCGTTTTTGTTTCATTACTACCCTTCACTGGCTGCTTTGGGGGGTTGTTGGATTCTTTTTTTGAACCCTTGGTGGTGAGAACACCACAGTATTATGGACTGTGGTGTGTGTCTCTATTTGACGCCTCTGTGTTAGGTTTTTCTTATGGGAGCAAGTGTTTATTGTTGACGCAATCAGTCCACGAGTGACAGTATACCCTGCTAAGGGAAGTAACAGCAGGTTACAGTCAGAAAGAGTTACTTTCCATGTACTTCTGTGTATACGGTATGGAAAAATAAAGTTAAGTGTCTCCGTTTCTATATTACTTAAAAAGATGTAATCTTCCGTACAAACATCGATTATCGGTTTGTAAAGAGTGACTTCACACTGTTCGCATTTAGTGAAGACATTCTAACAGTCTTAAAGAGTAACTTCACAGTGTTCACATTTAGTGAAAACAGTCTTAAAGAGTGACTTCACAGTGTTCACATTTAGTAAAGACATTCTGATGGTCTGAAAGAGTGACTTCCCAGTGTTCACATTTAGTGAAGGCATTCTGATGGTCTGAAAGAGTGACTTCACAGTGTTCACATTTAGTGAAGACATTCTGATGGTCTTAAAGAGTGACTTCACAGTGTTCACATTTAGTGAAGACATTCTGATGGTCTGAAAGAGTGACTTCCCAGTGTTCACATTTAGTGAAGGCATTCTAACCTGCATACCCCCCAACACCACACCACCACCAGTCTTGCAGTGTCGTAATCTTGGAACAAAAGGGAAAACACACACACACACGCACACACACAAAAGAACACCCGCCACCACCACCACCCCTTCCCTAGGGTCGAAGTGATCCGCCCCTGTTAAGAAAAACAAAAAACAAAACAAAAACAAAAAACAGCATGTACGACTCTCCTCTGTCCATCCATTTCCCATTCCACCTCCAGCTCTACCCCCACACCCCCTTCCCCAACCCCACCACCGAGAGAGAAAACTGCAAGTTTTCTGTCGTGACCTGACCTATTTTGAAACGAACTCTTAACTTTCAAACCCCACGTTGTCGCCCTTGCTTGCCCTCGTTCAACTTATACCTCCCACGCAAGCGACAGGATGTCGCGACCACAGTGTTTGAGCTCCGTGCTTCTCTTGTTAAAGAATTGATTTACACTGAATATGAATCTTATCTGCATATTTTCACTGATGGTTCAGTTTCGTGTACTTCTGAGGTTGGTGCTGCTTTCGTGATACCTTCCCTTAACATTGAAAAAAGATTTCATATCACCAAAGGTTGTTCTATTTTCACTGCCGAGTTATTTGCTCTTATGAAAGCTATTGATTTCATTCTTGATATGCAAGTCTTACCAGAAAGAATACTGATTTGTCAGATTCCAAGTCTGCTTTAACGGCTTTACACCGTCAAAATACATCGAGTCGACCTGATCTCATCAGTGAAATTTTATTTTCAATTCACCAGTTAATGATGCGAGGTTCTAAAATAACATTATTATGGGTACCCGGTCACTGCAATCTTCGAGGGAATGAACTGGCTGATACCTGTGCAAAAGAGGCTTCAATGTGCAAATCGAATACAGTTTTATGTGATATTCCTTATTCGCTTCTTGAAATAAACAATATGCTGACAAAAGCACTCTGGGACCAGAGAAGAACACAGTACCTTGAAGTTGCCATTCAGAAGAACAGATGGGATCTTGCTGCCCCCAGCAGTCATTGTATAAGTCCGCCAGGTTCTATTCCGAATCGAAATTTATTGCACAGAATACGGGTGGATGGTTGGTTAGGCAGGTTTTTAAAACCATCTCCTTTGTGTGTCTGTGGTCAAAACCTTAATGTATCTCATTTTTTACTTGAAATGTTCCATAACAAAAGCGTATTTTCAATGTCTTCATGATAAAATTTTGTCTAAAAATCTACCTTTAACATTGCATAGTGTTTTTTGTCCCAACCCAGAAAATGGGTGGATCTAGCCAATTTGGCTGTAAATCTGATCAAGTCTCATCCACTTGGCAGATATTTCTAACGGATTTCTTTTTTGTTTTTTTTTTTTTTTGGTTTAGTGGTCTGATGTACACGTAGAGCAAAGAATTTGTTACATGACATAGCTGTCCGACTCTCACGTGTACTAGGTCGCATTATTCCATTTTTTTTATTTTTTATTTATTTTCTCTCATTTGGATATACCAAGAAGCACTTCTCAGATCCATGAGATTTCAAGAGAAGATATGAATTTACCATATCTGAACAGTTCCAAGTACTCGTTTTTCCGATGCCAAAGCGGCTGCGTTTGGCAAATACTGCCAGCATGACTTTGCCGAAACGTTATGGAATCCAGCTGGTTGAAACCTCTGGCTCCACTACACCAGCAGGATTTACACCAAAGAATGACAAAGCATTGCTTACCATCCTTCCTGTTCCTCATCGGCTGGTCGAGAAACATTGGAGGTTGACACACTTCTGCGTGGGTTCCACTTCTCCTTTCATCCCCTCCTTTCTTCCCCTCAGCTCTTCCCCCCTTCTTTGCCTCAGCTCTTTCCCACATCCATCATCCCTCTGCTTACCCCCTACCCCCCACCCCACCTGCTCCAGCCCTCTCGATACACACATGCGTAAATCTACTCCTGTGTAATCCCTTCTCCACTCTGTGTTCTCTGTCCACATTCACATTCTTGTAAATACGCATGCACTCATGTACCCTCACAGGAACAAGCAGGCCTACACACGCGCGCGTGCACGAATTCCCCCAAGCCCCTCCCCCGCACTTTTCCTAAATCTCTCACCCCCCTCAACCTGTTTGCTGGTTTAGTCCGATTTTTATTCATACCTCTTTCCCTTGTCATCTCAAGTTTGTTCCTCCATGATATGTGTTAATTTTGTTCCTTTCTTTAAACTACTGGGTTGTTCATTTTACTTTTTCTTGTCCTTGCCATTGAATAGAGTTTTCTTCCTTAAATCATTTGATGTTTTTCTTTCCATGGATCATTGCTTCTAACTGTTATCATCCCTTTACTTTTACGGGCTTTTTTTGTGATCCAGTGATCAACTCACTATTGCGTTCAGTGTGCTATCCTTTTTACCTTCTGCCCCAGGTCGCTGGTCTGCACAGCCATGCTGGTTGCCTCAGTAGTCCGACTTATAGAGTGTACCTTCGATGTGTCGTTCAACTACTCTGAAAACACACACACACACACACACACACACACACACACCACACACACACACAACACACACACACACATGCGCGCGCGCGCACTCACTCACGCACACACACACACACACACACACACACACACACACACACCCACACACACACACACACACACACACACATATATACACGCAAAATTTATTACATAATCTCTCTC
>JADBJO010025180.1:0-24119 GCA_016801955.1 Conus betulinus
CAGATAGTTTGGAGTTAACACTAAATTTAGATAAAACAAATACAATAATTTTTCTAATGGGGGGTCAACTTGTCTGCTTGGGAGAAATGGTACTCTACGAAAATGTCGAAGAAAAAGTTGTCAACTGTTATAAAATACCTTGGAATGCTGTTTACAACCAGACTTTGCCTTAATTTAACTTGGAATTAAACTTGTCAAAAGGGGAAAAGGTTTGTAATGGAAAGGACTTAGGACGCTAAGAAAACTGAATTGTATTGATGTTTCTGTGTTCTGGAAAATGTTTGACTCGCAAATTGTACCTCTCCTTACATATGCCGCTGAGATCTGGGGATTATACATAAATAGCCAGATGGAGAAGTGCATACCTTTGCAATGAAACGTTTTCTGTGTGTTCCAATGCACACTTCAAACAAATTTTTATATGGCGAAACTGGGCGATACCCTTATATGTAAAAACCTACATAAAATGTGTTAAAATTTGGTTTGAAATTGTTGAAACTGCCACAAAGTAGATTCTCTAGACAGGCATATGATATGTTGTTAATACAAATGGAAAGAGGTAAAGAAAACTGGGCTTCTCGATTAAAAGACGTTATGTCATAAAACGGTTTTTGCGATTGCCTGGATGAGCCAAGGTGTAGGTAATGAGCTGGAACCGTAATCTTGAGAGTGTAATAGTTTTTAAGCTGCTCATAGGTCTATTCTGCGCGTAGCTGTCCTTAGGATAGCGACGTCGATCTCGCCGTAATCATGACTGCAGGCTACACCGTGATCACGTGATTCTTACGAATTACACTGTTTATTTTTAGAAAACGGGTAAATCCGGTTTATTGAGTGGTGTGCGCATGCGCCGATGTACATTCTTTGAAAATCAACTTCCTTCGACTGACGCATTCCGTGTTCAACAAGCCCGGCGAAATGGAGACTCCGAAACCCAAGAGAGCAAGAAAACCGAATTTTTTCGGCTGATGAAGTCGCTATCCTGCTTGAAGAAAATTGCGCAGGAAAAAAAGTTCGCCTTTAAGTACATTGACAAATGAAAAAAAACAAACAAGAAAAAAACAAGACAAGTGGACCGAGATAGCTCAAAACGTTTCCAACTGTCCAGCAAGGTCTGTGGACGAGCTGCGCGACAAGTGGAAAAATCGGAAATCGGAAACGCGCAAAAGGATAGAAGATCAAAGAAAGACTGAAGGTGGACCTCCCCAAAAGGCCAGCACCTTTCGAAGAGCTTGTGTTGGCCATCGTAGGCGAAATGTCGGCCGTGGTGACGGAATCAATGGTGAGTAAAAGTAGAACAGTTGGTGGTGACATACAGGGGCGTCTTAAGGTTTTTCACTTTCATAGGTTTTTCAGTTGTGCAAATGTTTTATTTTTCTGTTAAAAACAGCTCAGCAGAATGTTTCACAGTGAAGTTAGATCTGTATAGTATATGATATTATCATGGTGGTAAAACCAGTAACCACACACACACACACCACACACACACACACACACACACACACACTCCTACTGGTAGAACGGAAGAAAATCAACATGATGATTGAGGCCATTTAACTGGATGATGATTACACACATTAGATACCCAATTATATAGATAGATGTATATGTATATTATTAAGCATTGACGCACACCAACACACCACAGAATTCATGTCACTTTTTCCTGCACATGTACACTTTGAATTGTACCCAACAGCAGCCCTTTACGCACATATACAGTCAGCTGGTGTGTCACTAGTCAACTGTGTGAAACTAGCAGAAAGCATAAACATGTGTCTGCAGACAATTTTATTTAGTAAATAGGTACTATAGTATAAAGCTCTCTAGGGTGAGAAAAACTTCAACAGTGACAAACTAATTCATGCTATACACTTGATACATAAGCTAAGTATGAGATATTGATACATAAGCTGCAGTATGTATCATATTAGTAGTATGTTCCTTTTCAGTACTTTGCTCATTTTATTTTTAATGAAAGAGTAGTTGGAGCTGGCACTTGCTCCCCCCCCCCCCCCCCCCCCCCCCCCCCCCCCCAATCCCTCCCTTTCCCCTAATCCTCACTGTTTATACTATCAATTAGTTTGTTGGAATTTACAGAATTAGAGAATGCCTTTATTGTCAGTAGGCTACATTGTACCACACCCAAGATAATTGTGGTAAGTAAGTGATCGCACTTATTTTAGTCAGTTTCACTCTCGTCCTTACAAACTACTTTCAAAATCTTGGCAATTGTGATGGATTTATAAATGCATGTCAGCAGATATAAAAATATCTGTCTAATTGTAACACGGTGAGGTGTTGTTTAGTGTTTCATCTGAAAGTGGAAGAGACTGTTTATAAAACAGTGCACTTTGTGTTCCAGCATATGTTCCGGATGTCTTTGCCACCTCTAGATGGCGAACTTCACAGCCCGAGTTTGAAATCTTCTTGAGCGTAAGTGCCTGGACATATACTGATATAGATAACTGATCCATTTGTGTTCATTGTTTTTGAATGTTGTCTTTATATGAAATGATAGGCCTATCTCTTTTATTACAAACCTATGTGTACTAGCATGTTTCCGTCTGTTTTACGGTTTGGTGAGATGTAAAATCATGGGGTCTCATTTGCACGGACGCTTTTAGAGATACATATCTATCATATTATTAGTGATCGTGTTAGTTAGAGATAGTTAGATTGTATGACAAAAAATATAGATTAAAAAAAAAACATGCACAATTTATTTTACAAGAAGAGTGTGTTGATTTTAAGTGCAATTGATGGTATGAACTTAGTTATTATCTTAGGTCTTTCTATATATATTGTATATCGTGCCATTGTGTCTTTAACTGTCGTATTGTGTGTGTTTTTGATCTGGATGATGATTGTTACTTTCGTGGATATTAATTTTAAGATTTCATTTGACTTGTACTTGGTGACTTAATGTAACATTCTGATGTGATTTGCTTTGAGTTTTGAACTGATTTTAGGGTTGAAGTAATAATAAACAATAAGTAGGGTAACTTTTGCTCCCAAATGTTACCCCTACGTATTGTTTTATTGTTTGGTGTTCCCTGCCTAATTTCATTCCAGTTTTGAAGCAATGATTCTGTGAATCCAAAGCCAAATATCCATTGGATTGATAAAGCATTGTTCAATGGAAAAGAACTGAATTGAAGCACATTGGAAGGTAAATGAAACAGCAAGCAGGAAAGATATAAAATGGTCATATTTTTGTAGAGTGGGGTGCACAATGAAAGTTCTCCAGTGTAAATTCACATGTTTGTCATGCTGAGCTGAACATAATTAAAAACACACGAAGTTCAAACGTATATGAAAAACAGATTTAACATTGACAATATACAGTTTATGCGATGACAAGAGGCTGACTTTCACGAAAAGTGCAAACATTTTTTAGACAAAACCCATACACTTCAGCTTTAAGAATGAATGATTGGTCCTTCCTATTTTTTATCTTTTTTTTTTTTCAGCGGAACCCTCTTGGACTCCTCCATGGGCTGGACGACTCAGCCACAGGTATCAGCTGTTAAGGATCACAAGACTGAATTGGATGGAGCAGCTGATCATCTAAATGGCCCAGTAAAAAGGCAGGTTTATTAATGCAGTTTTGTCTTGCACTTTTGTCTTTTTTTTTACATTCTTCAACACTGTTTTTTTTTCTTCTTTTACATCTTCTAAGCTGTTTATAATTTTTAAGAGTCTAGTAGTAAAAAGAAAAAGCATTGCACACAGTAATCTATATTGTCATTATGTTTAAACATCGACACTATATACAATTAATTCACTTTTCACAATGCGTACAAATGAGTCCAGCCACAACAGCGACAAATATAAATAAATTCCTGTTTTTGTCTTTTTTTTATATGTGTCCATTTCATTTTGGTTGACACACTTGGCATTGGCATATGTTAACATGCAAAGTTTCAAAACGATGATGATCATGAGAGCAAGTACCATTGTAACAGGGTTATGGGGGCAGTGATGTGAGGTCCTCTCGTCCTTTTCACTGGAAACTTTTGATTCTGTTTGCCTGTATATCCACAGTATGTTACATAGCTGAAAAATGACAAACCTGCACCTACACGAAAACATTGTCATTACTAGGTGTAAAAAGCTTTGAGCAACATTGACCCACCTGACTTATCATTAACTCATTAAGCTTTTTGCTTTTCTGGCGTGTAAATTCTCTATCGCAACCTGCACTGTTCAAGAAACGTTAAGGACCACCATTTTCACTCACGTGTTTTTCAGGCGCGGGTGAAATGTGTGCCCACAAAATTGCACTTGGTGCATTCACTATCACTTTTGTGCATGTGGTTCACATTGTTTGGACGACAAAGCGGGTACAATTGAATTATTGTAATGTTGAAAGTTTTGGTGCATTCTCCATGTTGGTCTTACACAGCTAAACTTTTTTTTGAACAGTATATATGTATATGATTGCGTTACAGATGTATGGATAGATATCTGTTGATTCTCACTGTGTATTTTGAATATTACAGCAGAACAATTAAAATTTAGCCTCTTTTTTATCAACTGCTATTTTCTTAGTCGTTGTGTTTTTCCTTTCTTTCTTCCTTCACAAGTGCCTTAATGCAGATTGGGCCTATTGATTTTATGTCTGAACTGCTCAAAATGCACCCCATGTGATATGGGGGAAAAATGGAGATTAAGTTTTACATATTGTGTGTTAACAGGGACCACAACATCCAAATCATCAACCTTGAAGAGACTGACCATCCGGCACCAATCGATGGAGCACTAAACCGAACGGCACAGCACGACCAAAGACAAACTGGATGGCGTCAGTGGTGTAGTTGACCCAAACACCACAACTGACATCCACACCTCAACAGAAGCGAAACAAAAGATTTCAGGCGCCAGAGGTCCGCCGATACATTTGAAAACACCAAAAGGAGCAGCAGCGTTGTCTGAGGAAGAAAATCATTATTTCCAAAGTCAGATAGAAGTGAATAAGGTGTGGTGTAATGTCTTGCCAGTCGTGGGTAGGTATTGGAAGGGCAACAAAAAACTGCCGGGCTCCAAGAGAAAATACTTAGCTTGCAAGCGAGAAAGCTTGAACTGGAAATTGAAGAGAAAGAAGGTGGTAGAAATAAGGTGTCTGGTTCTTTTGGCGTAACTGTTATGTTCACATGTCAGTGTGTATGTTTGACACTGAAGTGAAGGGGAGTGCAGTTACTCATGTCATTTCTCTACTCTATACATACATTGTGTTGGTATACACAAAAGCTTTTGGGGTTTGTGGTAAAATAAAATTTTGTTTTATTATAAATTATTGTGTATGTGTGTTCTGTAATTTCTAACTGAAAGTATACCTTCATCGTCAGTCTGCTCGTGCATGCTCGTTCTTCATTATTTCATCGCAGAATTCTTTTTTGAAAGAAAACAAATCTCAAACTAACATTGTGAAAGACTGTGTTATATGGACTTGACAACATAATTGAAGTTGGGGTTTTTGAAATGTCCAGAGACTGTCTAGGAGGGGAAAGTTGTTTCACAGATGTGAAAGGAAAAGAAAATAAGAATTAAGAATGCCTTAAAAAGCATGTAAGACGTATGTGTTTCTAAGTACAAGACAACAACAAACACAAAGATAAACATTGTTCACTAAAGTGCAAACCACAGAAGGGCAGTTCAAATTAACCTGACCTGCATGCGATGAACACATGACATCAGAATATAAGGAACATGTGTTGGGATGGTGAAATGGCAGGTACATACAAACATGTTGCACCAAAATCAGTAACAAGACCGGGAGAAAGTCCACACTTGGAAGACCATTCAACCACATTCTCACTTGTCTCTTGACCATTTATTGCCTCGATTCCTGAAGACACATCATCCCACCACTCACAAAACGCAGTTAAGCAGTAAGCTGCAACGTGCAACTTTTCTCCTGATTTGAAAGTGAGTTTAAATAAAAGCAATATAATTGCTTTAAGAAGAAACGTGGCTATTAGCAGCAGAGAAGAATGGGTGTACAATGATGATTTGATGCCTGTCGTACATGTTTTTGAATCCTTAGGTATACTAATTTTGTCAAAACTCAAGCTTCACACTGGCATGCAATGACCTGGGAAGTAAAGCAAAGAAAGCTCTGCTCTGTATACGAGAAACCCTGTATATTTTGAAGATGCAAGGTTTAGATTTATTGTTGAAGTTATTTGATTCCCAGGTTCAACGCATAGTACAGTTTGGTGCAGAACTTTGGGGACAAGATAATGCAGCCTGCCATTGTGAAAAAGTGCACCTCTTTGCCTTAAAGAACATCCAATGATTTCTCTATATGGGGAAGCCCACTACATGTCAAATTTATTTCAGTATCTATTTAAGATATATTCAATACCAGTTGAAATTAACAAACTGGATGATCAGAGATGATCACAGGAAGCCTGTGATGTGAAAAAAAAACAGATGCAAGAGACAGAAGAAACTGTTTTAAAAGGTCCGTGGTCAGTCATATCAATTTGGATTTAGTTATGTTTTGATAAACCAAGACATGCAAAATGTTAGATTATTTATACGTGATTTTTAGACCAATTTATTCACGCAGCTTCCAGAAATTCGACTTTCATATCAGAAAAACAATTACAGAATTATCATGTTGTGGCTATTTTGTTTGGCACACGATATCAAACTTCATCTGCGAGTGTATTCAGGTAACACTTGAACTTGATAATGACCAAATTTATTCTGGGAAATTTCAGAAATAGCACGACACCGGTCTCATTATATTAAATATATGGGATGAATTGAACTTGTCCAAATGGCAAAAATAAAAAAGAAGCCATGAGACCCCCTTTCTTAAATTCTCTCCTCTTAGTCATTAATTCTTTTCTCCATCACCTTTACATCATGCGCAGTGTGGTCCCAAAACTGAGTGCATGTGGTGTAGCGTATATCAACTGGTCTGCATGCACTGAACCTTGATGAAACTGAAACTGCGAAAGAAGACGATGCATTTTGTTTTATGCTGCCGTGAATTATCTAGTCTAACTGCACAATACACACCAACAATGTTTTCCAGGATGCCTGTCAGTGTTGGTTAAGTCTGCTTATGGCATCTCAGAATGAAAGCATTGTGAGACATTTTTCAGTTTGCTTGTTCAAGGAATATCAGTTTAGATCAGTTATGACTTCATGAGAGGGAAGTCGCTCCAGCCTTTCTAGTGTTTTATACAATTTTATATAATGTTCTCCAAACGCTCCTTCATTAGGGCAACGGTATTTATATGAATAAAGCACCTGAGTTCTGAATCCCCCCTCTCTCTCTCTCTCTCTCTCTCTCTCTCTCTGTCTCTGTCTGTATCTCTCTCTCTCTCTCTCTTTCTTTCTCTCTCTCTCTCTCTCTCTCTCTCTCTCTCTCTCTCTCTCTCTCTCTCTCTCTAACTAAAAACAAACATAAAGAGTGACCTTGGAAGACATGCGTGCGTGCGCGCTTGCTTTTCTGTGTGTGTGTGTGTGTGTGTGTGTTGTGTGTGTGTGTGTGTGTGTGTGTGTGTGTGTGTGCGCGCGCGCGCGCGCGTGTGTGTGTGTGTGTGTGTGTGTGTGTGTGTGTGTGTGTTGTCAGTACAACCTTGAGTTAATCTGGCAATAAATTGGTTTCAGCCAGTCAGTGTGTGTGTGTGTGTGTGTGTGTGTGTGTGTGTGTGTGTGTGTCTGTCTGTCTGTCTGTCTGTCTGTCTGGTGTCTGTGTGTGTTTGTGTGTCTGTCTGAGTGTGTGAGTGTGTGCGTGTGTGACATATGCGCTTATGCGTGCGAGCATGTGTGCATGTGTATGTGCCTGACGGTGTTTTAAAAAGAAGGTCATTGTATAGACAGGCATGAGGTGAAACAAAAGGCACACACGCTGTCAGCTTCCTCGCTTAAAGCAGAAAAACGCAGACCAAAAAATCATGGTAGATCTCTTTGATGACAAGATGAAAACAGCTATGACAATTATGAATACAATAAGTTTCAAGTATTTATCAACAAACCCTCTAAGCAAAGGATCACAATGATCAGTCAGCAGTGTCTAATCTCATCTGAGGAAACTGATAGAATTAACTATAGAACAATAGACAAGGCAGCAATAAGAACCAGGCGTAAAGATAACTTACAAAATTGATCACTGAGCAGTAAACAGGAGAACAATTGACATGAACGAAAACAACAGAAATAAGAAGTTCAACTTAAAATCGATTGGTGCATTTTCCATGTCTTCCATTTTTTTTTTTTTGTTTGTTTTGTTAAACAAGTCCATTTCAGGACGTTGCATGTGCTGGAGGTGGGTTTTGTTATAACCAGTCTGATAACTTTATCATGTTCAGCTTAAACGTGTGCGTTAAAACCCAGTCTAGTTTGTTTCTATTGTATCTCCACACCTCAACACGACACACCTTAACACAAGAAGAAGAAGAAGAAGAAAGTTTTCGATCTTTTATATCTTTAATGAAGTCAGCCAGTTCATGATAAGAGACAATTGGGATCCCATGATTTGTTCTGAGAGAAGAGAATAACAGTCTTAAATGCCATGTATTTGGGACTTCATGCTATCAGGCATCTGGGTCTTCAGATGTTTGTATAAAATCATACTGGTCTTAAACAAAGAAAAAAAAACACAAACGAAATAGATAGATAGATAGATAGATAGATAGATAGATAGATAGATAGATAGATAGATAGATAGATAGATAGATATAGAGAGACAGATAGATAGATTGAATGATTGATCGATTAATCGACTGATCGATCGACTAATTGATTAATTGATTGATTGATTGATTGATCGATCGATCGATTGATAGTTTGATCGATCAAATAACGGAGAACACAAACTTGTGCAACTTAGCCACATACACATACAACTTGCTCCAGGGCCTAGACCATACTATCGCGCAAGTGCACTCAGCACTTCTACAGCACAACCCACTGCCACAGTACTTGTTACTCGGGCAACTCCTGGGTGATCGACCACTTTTCTTGTCCCTGTCAACAGAGAGAGAGAGAGAGAGAGAGAGAGAGAGAGAGAGAGAGAGAGAGCGTCTCATGTCACACAAACAATACAAACCCGTTCTTGTTCTTTGAAAGAATCTGGTTTCAACGTCAGGTGATTGAGAGGGAAGGGGGGGGGGGGGGGGGGGGGTGGGGTGATACAACAGCAAAGGCAGGATTACTGAGCGGCAAAAAAACGCTATGGAATGGATTCGAGGTGGAGACAATATGGGTAAAAATATATAGTGGTAATGATTCTAAAATAAAGGTAATTATAACATTAATGATAGTAATAATCATAATACTATATAATAATTAAATAAAAAAATTTCATTATCATTATTATTGTTAGTAGTAGTAGTAGTGGTAGTAGCAGTAGCAGTAGTAGTGGTGGTCTTGGTGGTGGTGGTCGTGGTAGTAGTAGTAGTAGTAGTAGTAGTAGTAGTAGTAGTAGTATCACTATTATTATTGTTATTCTTGTCATCATCAACATCAGTAGTAGTAGTAGTTAGTAGTAGTAGTAGTAGTAGTAGCAGTAGTAGTATGTAATATACTACTAACATTAATGGGTAACTGGGTAATGTTGCTTATAGAACAACTGACCCCAAAGGGCCATATCAGGACACACATTGAAGTCAACACACAAGTCATATTTAAAGAGAACAAATCCTTCTCATAATCCTTTAAAATAAAACAAAAATAAAAATAGAAAAAAAAAAAAAAAAACACCAGAAATTTTGTTGAAATTCTCTTTTCCTTGAAAGCTTACATCAGTTGCTCCAGAAAGCCAAAGATCACATCAGGCGGGACATCCCTGAACAAGGTTTGCATGGGGTCTGCTGTCCCAACACTCTGAAAGAATATTCTTGACTGTGAATAGTAAAAAGACATGGAGATTTTTCACTTTCTATGAGATATGAATTGTGTGTGAAAAGAGTGGCCTGTATGCAGACGGCACAAGGCTTTCTTCTTTACGGCAACCTCGGGAACATAGTGAAAACTCTTTCAGGTTTGGATGGGATTTTAAATTGTTATATCATCTGCAAGTTCCATTCCTCTTGCCAGAGGTCTTTGACATAAGCCTGGGTTTTAGGTTTCAGATCTGTGTGATGGGATAGACAAGCTGCTCAACCCTTTCATTGTGGCACTCTTCACAAGTTGATCAACCAACTCGTTGCCTCAAGTAATGATAGTAGTAAATGTGATAAAAGAAAAAAAAAAAACTATACTAACAAAACAAGAGGGATGAGAGGAGTTACACAGTAGGCACAGGAATATAGTAAAAAAGCAGCATTAGTAATAATGATAATTCATTGATCATTGTTATTGCTCTCTCCACCTACTACTAATACTACTCCCGCTGATGCTGCTGCTACTACTACTACTACTACTACTACTACTACTACTACTACTACCAGATTTATCATTATTTAGGAAATCAAAGTAGACCTACGCCAGAAGGTTGCAGTTTAGCGACATTATTTCGCGCCTGTTGTGGAGGAAGGAGAAGTTAACGCTGAGTATCAGCGCACACAGGACTAGCAGAATTGTTCATTGCTACGAGCGCTGCTCGGGAGTGACATAACTTTTCCTTCCTCTGCGATAGGCTCGGTATAATTTCTAGTTTTCATTCGTCATTACCATTTACCAAGTGCTCCAGGAAGGGAAGCTACGTTGAGACTGTAGCCAAAGTAAAGATAGTGGCCAACTTGACAGCATAGTAGACCAGGCATGTATATGCCAGTAATTTAGTTCATCTACAATGTGCACACTGGTTTGAACAGTTCATTTCATTTCCAGTTCACATCTTGATTAAGATAGTATGTTCTGGCTGAAACTTGAACTGCTTTGTCTCTTATAGCATTTAGTGAATGTTTTTTTTTTCCCCATTAGTCCAGCCAGCCGCTTTCAAGATTGTTTTCAATGAAACCCTGGCCTTGGCAGCAGCTTTATAGCTGGTGGCCTTAGCTGAGTGTGCTGAATATTTTGTGGTGTCAATACCAGTGCGCACAAGCATCTCTATCACTCCTCGCGGGAAAAGTCTGCTTACCCAGAGGCATGGGAGGGTTTGTATGACTGAGGAACAACTTCTGTCGTTGTTGTCCCTGAGATCTTTAGTTGTCTCTATAAAGTCTTTCAAGTGTTTCATGGGCAAATATTCTCTGTTAATAGTATCTCAGCTGGTTCTATATGCACAACTGCCTTTGGTGTTTTCAATAACCTAAAAGAAAATTCACACACACTAACAATCATACATCTTCACATCACTTGTCTTTAAAGAGTGTAAGGCATGGCCTCGCTGTCGCAGTGCTTAAGTTTATAAATAAAAGTTTTCAAAGTCAGTACTTTCCAAGTTAATTCATCTACTAGGATAAACAATCGAGGTACTGAAGCACTGCATTTACATCCCAAGTAAGTATTTCCAAGGTGACTGGAACGTTCAAAAAAAAAAAAAAAAAAAAAATTAAAAAAAAAAATTCTTACATTTTCCATGAAATGATCCAAGGGGAAATAAGCTCTGTAACTAGTCTTGGGATGTGGTAGCGAGTTGTAGACCTTACTTTCAGTGTGCTCTATCGTGAACTTGGCTGACCCCAGCAGCTTATGAAACAAAGAAGTGTGACGACACCGGGCTTTGCCGCTAAGCGCGTACAAAAAAAAAAAAAAAAAAAAAAAATGTCGGTCAGACGAAGGGTGGTAGCGATTTCTCGCTCAATGAAGCGCTTGCAATCTTATCACAAAGTGGATCTGGTGATGAGGGGAGTGATAGAGAGACAGAAACTATGAAAGAGAAGAGGAAAGTGAATTGTTTGAAGATGCAGCCATCCCTTCATCTTCTGATTTGGTGTTGTAAAAGAACGAAATAGAATGTAAACAAAGATTTTTATTTTTACTTGTCAGACATGTTTTTTTCAACGTACAGTCGAGTCTACACATTGAAAGTAAATGATTCAAAATTACTATGCTCGATTAGTTGAGCGTTTGTTCTTTCCTATGACACATAACACAACACTGTCAGTTGTTGTCTAGCTACTGTAAAAAATGAATTAAAAAGTGGCGAAATATGCGCGTCGGCAGGGACTGAGCACCATGCGCGAGCGCGCGACAGCAGATAATGGAATCAAGCGCATCGCGCAAGGCTAGATAGTATTTTAATTCAGCTAACAGGGATAAACAATCGAGGTACCTAAGCACTGTATTTACCTCCCAAGTGTCACAATATCTGGGTGGGTACATCTCGATAGATCCCCATCTCGGTAGATCCCCCCCGTCTCGATAGATCCCCCACCACACGTGGACGAATTTCCATCTTGATAGAACCCCGTCTCGGTAGATCCCCATCTCGGTAGATCCCCGTCTCGATAGATCCCCCACTACATGTGGACGAATTTCCGTCTCGATAGATCCCCGTCTCGGTAGAGATCCCCATCTAGGTAGATCCCATCTCAATAGATTCACATCTCGGTAGATCCAAAAACAGTAACGTGGATCCATCGAGACAGGAATCAATCGAGACAGGGATCCATCGAGATAAAGGATCTATTGAGACAGGGATCTATCGAGACGAGGATCTATCGAGACCGGGATCCATCGAGATGGGGACCTATCGAGACAGGGCGGAAGGGGGGGGGGGGGAGGGGGGGTAAAGAAGGCCTGCTTTCAAATACGCCTTGTACGATTTCGCAAATGACAGGATGAGTGACTACCTACTGAATATCCATTAAACAATGGCAGATATACGGACAGAGCACAACACGCAGAGGTCACAGCACTGTAGCTTGCACCATGACTAAACAGATCGGCGTGGGAGATTGCTGCCTGCTTCATATGTGGCGCATCATGTGGGATTCTCTTTTTCACAGTGATTTTTTTCCCACTTGGCAATGGGGATGTTGTGCAGTTGTTCATGGTCTCGGTCCCCTAATCTAACTCACATTTGTACTGCTACAGCCACAAAACCGAAAAAAAAGGATACACTTTGGAATGTAGGTGCTGCACAGTTGTTCACTTTCTCGGTCCCCTAACCTATCTCACATTGGTACTGCTACAGACACAAAACTGAAAAAAAAGATGCAAAACGTGTTTTTATCTCGGACACTTCTGTTCAGGCTCTGCTCGCTGTAAATGGATTTCATGCAACGCTGTTGTGAGACACTGGATGTACTACGGCTGTTGTGAGTCACTGGGTTTACTGTGGATGTTGTGAGACACTGGGTGTACTAAGGCTGTTGTGAGACACTGGTAGTACTACGGCTGTTGTGAGACACTGGTAGTACTACGGCTGTTGTGAGACACTGGTAGTACTATGGCTGTTGTGAGACACAGGGTGTACTACGGCTGTTGTCAGACACAGGGTGTACTATGGCTGGTGTCCACAAAGATTTAGACAGAGATGGCCAGGATACCAGCGGGATCCAGAACTGTCACTCTTCGAATTCTGCTCTTTTTCCTTTTGTACCACGACACTGAATCATCCTCAATCCAATTGTCTGGTTGAGTAATTTAATGGTACTCTCAAAACCATGGTGAAGAAAGTGTGTATGGAACGACCATCTGATTGGGACAAGTACCTACCCGCACTACACTTTGCCTATTGGGAATTGTCATCAGAAGGTATCAGATTTTTCC
Source organism: Conus betulinus (assembly GCA_016801955.1). NCBI lineage: Eukaryota > Metazoa > Mollusca > Gastropoda > Neogastropoda > Conidae > Conus > Conus betulinus. Next base: position 13,627 of record JADBJO010025180.1, read on the forward strand.
CTTTTAAGTTACATTATTTGCACGTTCCCCTAGAGGTCATATAAGCCTCTTGGCTAAAGCTTGGTCTGGATCTGAGGTAACAAAAGAAGAAAAACATGTCTTTGATTATGTTTCTCTTTGCAAAATCGGATTCGAGATACTTGTCGTATTGCTCAGGAAAAAAACCCCAAAAAAACAAAAACAAAAAAAAACCGCCTCTAACGGCGCCACCATTCATAAGCATTATGCAGACTGTTGTGCAAAAATACGTTCGCTCTCTGTAGGCGATCGTGTTTTATTACTTCGCACATATAACAGAAAATGAACTGCACGTCACGTGGAAAGATCCATACCCTGTCGTTGAAAAAAAAAATGTTCCAATGTCAACTACAGAATTGATATGGCCAGCACTGCAAAAGTTTTTCACACCAACATGTTAAAAGTGTTCCATGAACGTTCTAATATCGCAGTCAACGAAACAAATGTTCAAGCTGATTCTGTTCCTGATGTTTATGTATCGGCTGTGAGTTTTGATATAGCTGATGTTTTGCCAGTGAATTGTGTTATATTTTCCATGATAATGTGTTGCATCCAGTATGGTTTACATCCCCATGATGATGTGTTGCATCCAGTGTGGCTTACAGCCCCATGATGATGTGTTGCCTCAAGTATGGTTTACATCCCCATGATAATGTGTTGCATCCAGTGCGGTTTACAGCCCCATGATAATGTGTTGCATCCAGTGTGGTTTACAGCCCCATGATAATGTGTTGCCTCCAGTATGGTTTACAGCCCCATGATAATGTGTTGCATCCAGTATGGAAGCTGTGCTGCTACAGCCCCATGATAATGTATTGCATCCAGTGTTGTTTACAGCCCCATGATAATGTGTTGCTCCAGTGTGGTTTACAGCCCCATGATGATGTGTTGCCTCAAGTATGGGTTACATCCCCATGATAATGTGTTGCATCCAGTATGGTTTACGGCCCCATGATAATGTGTTGCATCCAGTGTGGTTTACAGCCCCATGATAATGTGTTGCCTCCAGTATGGTTTACAAGCAAAATCTTGGCTACATCCAAAGAAAAGTACTCCACCACTGAGAGAGAATGCTAGGCGGTTGTCCCAGCATTGTCAAAGTTTGAAGGATTTATGTCAGGGCGATCTTTCGCCCTTCACGCAGATCACAGGCCTCTGACATTTTAAAAGGCGTCTCAGCAAAAAAAAAAAAAAAAAAAAAAAAAAAAACAAAACAAAACAAAACAAAAAAAACCAACATTAACAAAACACAAAACACAACAACAGCAACACCAACAGTTTAGTTGCACTGGTATCTGGCCTTCCAGCAGTCATCATTCGTGGTTGAGCCAAATTCTGATTCTACCAACTTTGGCCGATCTTTTATCTATAGAGATGATGAAAGAAGGAGGAAGCTAAAAAGTAGGAATGAGAACACAAAAGTTAGAAAAAGGAATGACTTGGTCTGCATAGTGTGTGTCTGCATGAAATGGGATGAACAGGACACAGCACTCCTTCGGAACAAGTACACGGTTTCCGAATGTCCTTACATTGTTGAGCAAGAAGCGTTTATGAACATTTCTGTGAATTAAGATATGAAAATACTTGCTGAAATTTGTTTGCAAGACCTGTTACTGTCACGTCATCTCCCATCTTCCCGCCTCGGCTCACTCTGACGCACTGCACTGTACAACTCACGAGATACAGTTTCAAAAAGATCAGATCTTAACGCGAGTTCTACTGACTTCATTGTGAAAAAAAGGGAGAACGGAAAATACGCTGAAAGAATACAGAACTGGTGAGCGATATAGCAAAGCGGAAGACATATTTCATGCATTTTAATCAATGAACGAACGTAGTGCGAGGCTTTACAATTCCTTATTTATATTCAAAAAAAGTGCCAAATCATTTGAAGTAGAAAATGATAAAGTAAGTACAGTGACAGATAACGACAGACACTCAACTACTAAAACTAATTGTGTTTGAAATTATTTCTACAACAAGAGCTGAAATGAAACAGAAAAACAATATGTTTCTTGCTGAAGTTGTTTCCAGTGTAATTAGAACTTTGACAGTGTGCATCTGTGTCAACAGGACGCAAGTATTTCATGGCAATAAACACCTTCTTCTTCGTCTTCATCTTTCTTCTTCTTCTTCTCATCCCTCCCTCCCCCCCCCCACCCCTCCTCCTCCTCCTTCTTCTTATTGTTCCTCTTCTTCTTCTTTCCCGCCAGACATAGATTTGTCTTGCAGTCCCCGCTCCAGTAGTGAGGAAGGAGCCAACACTATAGGGTCGACAACAATGAGGCCACCCATCTACAAGGGCACTGCACAGCCAGTGTGTGTGTGTGTGTGTGTGTGTGTGTGTGTGTGTGTGTGTGTGTGTGCGAGTGCTAAATCCTGAGTTTTTTTAAAAGTTAATATACAAACAGTAAGAGTGGAAGTGTATGGGAATTACCGTCCCAGAAGACGTCTGATTCGACTGCTCATTGGACTGGGGACTCCGTCCCCTGGAATCGCTTGTCCATCTGAAACAAAATCATCACATCGCCACTGACAAAGTAACATCACATCAATTTTCCATCAATGCATGTGCATAAATATGCGTAAACAGACAGACAGAGAGAGAGAGAGAGAGAGAGAGAGAGAGAGAGAGAGAGAGAGAGAGAGAGAGAGAGAGAGAGAGAGAGAGAGCGCACGCGCGCGAGAGAGAATGATTTATTGATTGATCTTTTTACTCAGGGATGGATATTTCAAAGCAAAGCCTAGTCCTACAATCTGCCCTCGTTATGCATACATTATTTCCACACATATCATTCACACTTACAATTCAACATGACAACACTGTAATGTAATTACACAATGACAAGCAGACTATTCGTAAACGAATAATGAAACGGTGGTAGTAGTCAACAGAATGAAAGAAAGAAAAAAAAACAAGTGTGTGTGTGTGTGTGTGTGTGTGTGTGTGTGTGCCCTTTGTCCACGCTGCGTGGTCTTTTGGTCCTCATCTCAGACAACTTTGTCACTAAGAGAAAGATGAAAAGTACTGGATCAAAGCCAATTTGAGAGAGACAGTCCAACAGACATTGTGGGTGGCAGACAGTGAGGAAAGCAGACAGACAAAAAACAAAACAAACATAATACGGTGTACCATCTTACCACTATCAAAGGTTGCCAGGGGCAACAGAAGCAGGAGGATGAGCAGCATCATTTTCAGTGTTGACATCATGACTGTCCTTCACTCCTGAAACAGCCCACCCGAATGCAATAGCATCCAGTGCAATCAAAGGCAATGATTCAACATGACAACAGCACGTACTGCCTTCACGCTTAAATGACCCCTCCACTGACAGTCCTGGACTGTTTCCCACTTAGTTGAGTAGAGGATGTATTTTGATCATCAAACAGTGGGATTCTGAACAGTGTCAGCGGAACTGTTTCACTGTATTTGGTGTGTGTGTTGTGTGTGTGTGTGTGTGTGTGTGTGTGTGTGTGTGTGTGTGTGTGCGCGCGCTTTTGTTTGTTTGTTTGTTTGCTTGTTTTTCTTTCTTTCCTTCTGTTTGACTACCCACCATTTTACTATTCGTTTTTTTTGCCAGCTGGGGCTGGGCCCGCGGTAGGAATGCTGACGTTGGAATCATGTTTGGAGGAGAAGGAGGCAGGAAATGGAAATCTTTTTTCAAGTTTGAGATTTATTGTAAACTTTTTTGCTGAATTTGGAGTCTTGTTGAACAAGAAGGCCCAAACATAAAGCATGTGAAAATCCTCCAAGGACCTTTACTAACTACTTACCTGACCCTTGGTCAAGCTGGGCAATCAAAGTGTATGCCCTTTCACATTTTTTTTTCACTGGGTTGCACGTGTGCGCAGTGCAGGAGATGCATCTTCTTATAAAAGAAATCTACAATGAAGAGAAAACTATGTGGGCTGAGAAATATAACCAACAATAGATTTTTCCCATGCCTTGCAATCTCATATGATAGGCGGATTTTGTGTTTCTTGTCTTGTTATCCAAACAGTAAGACAAAAATATTTTCGTATTGTTTCATGGAAACAGTGACATACAATAGTGTTCAAGTCATGCTACAATTGCAGGAATTGCTGGGAGGTGTCACAGTGTGTCGACCAACCGCCTTAGGGCTCCATTCGGATTTTCTCTCACGGTTTATGCCCTCAGCCTAGCCTTTGTTTCCCCTGAAACACCCACAAGGTGGTGAAGTTATTTGACCCACAGCTTGGAGTCTGGTTCGTGGGCACTAGGGCGAATCCATACACCAATGGGCCTACATGCCACACGTCTTATGCACAGACTTCCTCGGAATCCGTCAGGTCCCAGTTGACATGTGTCACCACAAGGAGGCACTGCACAGGGCTTGCTGGTGGAGAGTTTATACACTGTCAGGGAAAGACTGACGTGTTTTTTGCTCCCATTTTTGCAGTGCTGCAAGCAGCAGTGCTAGTTGGAGGCTGAAAGCGAGAGGTAACACACACACACACACACACACACACACACACACACACACACACACACACACACTTCGCTGATACACTGGGCGCATCACACCAACCATTGCAGTAGATAGCAACTCTTGCAGCTGCGCTGGCACCATACTGTACTGGCTTGTCCTTTCTGCTGGATCCTGTCAGCCGAGAGGGAGATTCTGGCCACACACCTCGCCCATGCCAACTACTACCCACCTCAAGCTGGGCAGCCCCCAGGCAATAAGGTGCTTGGAGTTTGGGTGGGAGACCAAAATGCAGACTGGAAACCCTGCATCACGCAATGAAAAAAAAAAGGAAATTTAAACTACCAGCCTTGCACCTGGCAACCTGAAACGTCAGAATGATGTGCCCTGGCCTTTCTGACGACCTCCAGCAAGTTACGACGCCAAGGAAACAGTCATCATCAACCGTGAGCTAAAAAGGTTCAATATGGACATTGCTATGCTGCAAGAGACAAGACTTCCTTCCAACAGCACCCTCAGGGATAAGAACTACACATTCTTTTGGCGAGGATTGGAATCAGATAAGCAATAACTGTATGGGGGCACATTCGCAGTGCAAAACTCTCTCCTATCCTCAGTTGAACCACCTTCCCAAGGCACATCGTGAATCCCCCCCCCCCCCTCTCTCTCTCTCTCTCTCTCTCTCTCGGGGTCAAGGACGCGGCCTTACAAGATGGCGACGTGTTTTTGTCCACTGAGGCTCAAAAATCAAAATTAATGAAATAGCGTTGTCACCGGTGAGGTTTGGAAAGCCAGCACTATGCCATCGTGTCTCCAACAGCACCGACAAGCCACAGGCAAGTTCCATTCAGTGCTAATTGACACACTTTGAAAGAAATCTTGTGTCAAACATCTCATCGGCATTGTGGTGTGTTGTGGCCAGGATGTGGTACCTTGGAAAAGTACTTTCTCACTTTTACTCTGACAGCACACATGTTCGGTTGTCAAAGTGTCCAATTTCAGCGAACTGAACCGGGATGTGGGCAAGGTTGTTTGGGGATGTGGACAGCCATCCTGGTGATTTTTGTGTCCCACTGCCATCCTTGTCTGTGGAGATGTCAATCCTAATCCAGGCCCTCCCTCCCCCCAAAAGAAAACAGATAACGACGTAACTTCAGGTGAGACTCTGGCCTGGGAATATTCTGGCACCCCGCCTATTGATGGTGATGTACACAATAGCTCCATGCAAGGCCTGCATCAATGTGTCAAAGATAGTGCCAGGGAAGCAGTGAAAGGTGCTATGAAAGAATTACAATATCAGCAAGTGGCACGACATGAAGCCCTGAAGTCCTACCAAGAGACACAGACCACGAGGTTGGAGAGCAGAGTGAAACAATTAGGGGACAGTCTGGTGACCAGCTAGGAAGGATTGAAGAAAGGCAGAGTAAGATAGAGGAGGAGCTGGAATGCGTAACAATATGGTATGAGAGATTACAGGAAGAGAATGCAACTCTGTGGAAAGAGATCGACAGGTGGAAAAGTAAATGTGACTACTTGGAAAACCAAAGTAGGCGAAACAACTTACTGTTCTTTGGGATTGAGAAAGACAAGGCCAACGAAAACTGGGAGGAGTGTGAACAGAAAGTGAACACAGTAATCAAAGAAGGAATGTGTCTTCAGGAGGAGATTGCCATTGAGAGAGCTGATAGACTGGGGAAAGGCGAAGGCGTGGTCGTCAAGTTCTTGTCTCACAAGTCAAAGGAGCTGATTCTCAAGAATGCCAGAAAATTGAAAACTTCAGAAAAGCATCAGAATATATATACATATGTATAGGGAAGACTTCTCTGAGACAGTGCGGAAGAAAAGGCAGGGACTGAGGAGGAGAAAAACCAATGAACTCTATGACAGCAGGCAGAAAACAAGGATGAAGTTTGACAAACTGTTTACAGAAGAAGGCGTCTATACTTATGACACTGACAAAGAAGAACTAGTGTGAGACTGAGTGGTCGGGTGAAGGGTAACAACAGAGGAAAACCTGAAGAAAATGGAAAAAGAAAGAAGAGCCGGCAGTGGTGAGACGAGACAAGATATAGAAGAGGACACTGAAGCAGTGCTCAATCATTAAATTCCTCTGATCTCTACAATCTTTCCCAAGATGGCTTCCCTCTTCTTTTCAATCACGATGAAGGCAACGCAAGTCGACCATACATTCTGCCAACGTCGGAGTACCGAGAGTGCAAATTAAACCAGAGACAATCCGGTCAGAGAAAATCCAGGTCAGGGTGCACGTGAAAAAAATCAGGGGACAAGGCGACAGTTCAACACTACGGCTGCCCACCTTCCTCCTTCAAGTCCCGTGATGACAAGACAGCGCGCGAGCTCGGCTTCTCACAGCAGAGGGGTGGCAGGCCAAAAAGAAAGCGCACATACGACTCTACACCATTGGATGAAACATGAGAAATTGAAACAAGCAAGAGGGCTATGGGTGGTCGGGTGGGTGGTTCATCAAGCAGGGGTGGAGGTGTGGCTGGTGACGGGGGGTGTAGGGTGGGGTGGCAGTCTGGGTAGGAGAACTAGCGAGGGAAATGAACGGAGAGAAAGTGATGGGGGTGGAGGAGGGGGGTGGTACTGGGCGTAGGGGTGGAGGTGGAAGGGTTCAGGGAAGAGTGGTAATAATGCCAAGAGTTGACGGGGTGGCCGAGGCCTGACCAGTGTTAATATCGGCACATGGAACTGTGAAGGTTGGATGAATAAACTAGATATTCCTGATGTCGTGTCGATGTTATTAGATTTCGATATATTTTGTTTAAATGAAATGTTTGTTTATTTAGACAGTATTTCGTACACCTCTTTCAGTGAGTACGGTGTTTTTGTCTCCAAAGCTGTGAAGTTATCACAACAAGGGCAGTTCTCAGGGGGAGTAATGATGTGTGTAAGGAAAAGTCTGGTAGGGGTTTACAGAGAGGATCAATACGTGCTTGAATAATGTTATCATTTTGAAAATGGATCGTGAATTATTTGGAACTGAAAAACCAGTGTTTCTTAACAGTATTTATATACACACCCTTATGACAGTATTTACTGGAGACTATCACAACATGGTTTTGGTGTTGAAATCATTGAACAGTGCTTAATTGATCTCCAAGAACGTTTTGAGGATTTCTATGTCATAGTGTATGGAGATATGAATGCGAGAACTGTGTGCAAGAATGCTTTGTTAAAGGATGTGTTGTCGGAAAATAAGGAGTGGGACTCGTTGTATGAAAGTGATGAGGATTATGTGTTCTGTAGGAAGTCTGAAGATATGGTAGTAGTAACAATTTTGGAAAAGAGTTGATTAATTTCTGTTCAACGTTTTATTGTGTTGTCATGAATGGTCTAATTCAGTTTGGTTTCGATGATTCCCTGACTTTTGTTTCCAGTTCAGGGGGCAGCACCACTGACTATTTTATAGCATCTGGTGATCTCTGTCTGCAGGGTTCTATTACGTCACTGCGTGTCTTGTCCTCTGTGGACTCCGCACATTTCCCTGTTTGTATTACACTGAACGTGGATGTTGATTTCGATCATCTTAGAAGAAAAGAAATGAAATGGATTGAAAAACGCATTTGGAATACAAGCTTAGAACCACATTTTGTAGAGGCTTTAAACAGCGAGGAGTTTAATAGATTGTATTCCAGGGCGTTGATGCTAATTGGTACAGATATAAATCAAGCTGTAAACTTGTTTCCTAATGCTTTGGTTAGTAGTAGTGATTGTATGAAGAAAACTATATGTGTTAGTAATGAGCCACGAATACCAGACTGGTACGACAGGGATTGCGCACAGTTAAAGAGCAAAGTGAGGCAGTCGTTAACAATCTTTCGTAGTTGTAAAAGTTTAAATCTGACAAACGTAAAGATTTTGTTCAGCATCGAAAATATTACAAGTCTTTATTAAAAAGAAAAGGGGCTGTTTTAAACGTGAAAAAAACTAACAGACTGGCTTCTTTCGGTAAAGATAGTAAGGGAGTTTTTGGAGAGAAGTAAGAAGTATGTTAGGCAGAAAAAAGTCTCAAATTTGCTCTGATATATCAGATCATCAATGGTACCATCATTTCAAAAGCCTGCTCAATGTGCAGAAGATCAAAGTACATGACTATAGCACCGAAAATGTTAATACTGATTGTAATGAATTGAACTTACCTTTAAATGAGAGTGAAGTACTTCAAGCTATTAATTCTTTAAAGAAAGGAAAGGCGTGTGGAATTGATGAAATCACTGCAGAAATGTTAAAATTAAGTAGCAACTTCTCGGTTGTCTTCTTAACTAAACTATTCAATGCACTATTTGACAGAGGTTCGTATCCAGAACAATGGACTAAAGCAATCATAGTTCCAATTTTCAAAAAAAAGGTGACAAAACAGTAACTGACAATTACAGGGGGGTTTCGCTATTAAGCTTAGTTAGTAAATGCTACTGTACGATTCTGAATAGGAGACTAGTAAAATGGATCGAAGAGAACAGAAAACTGACAGAATCTCAGGCTGGGTTTAGAAAGGGTTACTCCACAGTCGACATATTTTTACTTTAAATGCTATTATAGAAAAGTGTTTTTCAAAAAGGGTGGCAAACTCTATGCATGTTTTGTAGACCTAAGAAAAGCATTTGATTCAGTCCAACATGAACCACTATTTGAAATTTTGCGTACAACTGGCATACATGGCAAATTTATGACAGCAGTCACAGCGATTTTATGAGTCAATTGTTTCATGTGTGAGAATTGGAGATCGTCTTACGGAGTTTTTTTAGCTGTCCGGTAGGATTGAGACAGGGTTGTATACTTAGTCCAGAACTTTTTTTCTATTTTCATAAATGAAATTGCTGCATATGTAGATGCAGCGGTATGCATGGCATTCAGTGTTACCTGGTTTGGTTGAACTATTTCCTTCTGTTGTTTGCCGATGATATTGTTCTTTTATCCGATACTGCCAGGGGTCTTCAAAACCAATTTAATTTATAAATGAAGTTTGCAAAAGATTATTTTTAAAATATAAATAAAGATAAGACCAAAGTGATGGTTTTTTCGAAAAAGGCGGGTTTTTAGGTAAAAATGATAAATGGACTTTAAACGGATCTATCCTGGAAGTGGTAAACGAGTATAATTACTTGGGTTTTGTTTTACACAACGAAAATGAGTATTTGTAAAGGTGTTGATGCCTTGGCGGCAAAGGGTAGAGAGCATGTATGAATTGTGTAAAACATATTAGCAGTCTCCATGATATATCTAAATCCTGCTTCTTTTAAAATTTTTGACACACAAGTTCACCTGTCATTACGTATGCTGCAGAATTGTGGGGGCTAAACAGATTGGAAAACATTGAAAAAAATTCATACATTTGCATGCAAACGTTTTTTGAAAGTACCATTAAAATTACCAAACAAAATTGTGTATGGTGAAACTGGGTAGATATCCACTATATATTAACAGTTCTGTGAGATGCATAAAATACTGGCTAAAGATTTTGAAGATGGATGAGTCAAGGCTACCAAGATTAGCATATATTATGTTAAAAAACTTGGATGAAAAAGGTAAAGCATGTTGGGCAAGTTCGATTAAAAAATACCTTGTTTCGTTTAGGATTTGGATATGCCTGGGTTAACCAAGGTGTGGATGTGAAATTTCTTTTGTATCATTGTTCAAGCAACGTTTGAAAGATAATTATCTACAGGAATGGGATAGCTCAGTAATGAACAATGACATATATTGCACGTACCGGCTATTTAAAAATGTGTTTTGAAAGCGAACCATATTTTCAATATCTTGATATCAGATGCTTTCGTGATGGTTTTGTTAAACTAAGACCGGGGTACTTCCAATAAACGGTTCCTCTTTTAGGACTACTTTTAGTGAAACGCTAAACTTTCTGTGTCCTTTCTGTAAGGTAATAGAAAATGAAACCATTTTATTCATGTTTGTACTCTATACGATGATATTAGAAAGAAGTATTTGTCTGGAATTGATCAGCACTATACTAGTATTCTGATGAACAAATCCATGAAATTGACT